>JBBPNN010000674.1:0-18150 GCA_038090935.1 Hortiboletus campestris | reverse complement strand
GGTTCAAGGGTGCCGGCACGACTTACTGCTTTCACAACAGATGTTGGCCATACGTCGTCTGTAACACCGGGGCGTTCAAGTGCAACCTGGTACATTGCCCCTTCAATGGTGGGGTCCACTGATTCCGTAGATGGGACAAGGTCATGGAAGCGAGTGTCGGAGGGGATGAGCGTTGCAGGAGATCCAAGGGGAGATATAGAATGCAAGGATGGAAGTGCGACCGTTCCGAGTTCAGACCAAGATGTTATGGGAAGATTTGGGTGAACGACGCGATGTTTGACGCGAATTGCTCCGGGCTCGTTCTGTGCATTCGCGAAGGAGACGAGGAGGAATGCGATAAAGGAAGAAAAGTACATTCTGCTCGTCAGTACAATTTGCGTGCTCGCTGTGTGACACGTTGAGCGAGGGGTATCTGGGGGACACGTGCCACTCAAATTGGCAGGCCTCACCTCAAGTTTGGCCACTGATAACGTCCGGCTCAGTTTACGCAGTGCCCACTCTTAAAAATGCCCACCGTTGCTGTGGACAAGGCCGATCTTTTCGAAAGACTAGGGAAGGAATATAGTGAGTGGTTACCGCCTAGCGTACTTTCTATAAACCACTGATCATCCGTCCTTCTAGCCACGGAGGAGTTTGATAGATTATGCTTCGAGTATGGTCTCGAACTAGATGAGGATGTACGTGCTTTCTGTATCACAATCTATTCAAGCTCATGACGCGTGATCGCAGACAACTGAGGATGTAGAAGAGGCGATCAAGAAAGGTCTTCCTGCAGAAAAACCGGTGCGCGAACACTTGACTAGCGCTATCGCTTGCTCCTCACCATATCCCTCCAGCAACTTAAAATCGAGGTACCCGCCAACAGGTCTGCCGTGTCATTCCTCATGTCGAGTCCGACCTGATTAACTCTCCTTCAAGATATGATCTCCTTTGTATAGAAGGCATATCCCGTGCGCTCAAAGCCTTTCTGGGTAAAGCAGAATCCCCACAATACAGGCTCGTTCACCCCCCAGGTGGAGAAGACAACCTTATCACTGTCCATGTCCATCCCGACGTACGTCTTCTAGCTGGCTCCGCGTGATCGGATGCACATTAAACTGGATCTCAACTCAATCGAATCAATTATCAGACCCAACGCGTCCGTCCACTGTTTGCCTGCGCCATCCTCCGTAATTTGAAGTTCACCCCTCGTTCCTATGCATCTTTTATCGACCTTCAAGAGAAGCTTAATCAAAATATTGGACGGCGGCGCTGGCTGGTCTCTATCGGTACACATGACCTCGACACAATCGAACCCCCGTTCAGATACGAGGCCAGAGATCCAGAAGCAATCAAGTTTGTTCCACTCACGAAAAAAGAGGCGTACACTGCCAAAGAGCTTGTGACGGCTTACGAGGTACTTCCGTGACACATAGACATCATGACTTCAGTCGACTCAATGGTTATACTTTACAGAGCGACAAGCATCTTGCAAAATACCTCCCCATCATCCGTGATGCACCCGTCTATCCGATCATATACGACCAACAAGATCGCGTTCTCTCCTTCCCTCCCATCATTAACTCTGAACACAGTAAAATCACGCTCAATACACGGAACGTCTTTATAGATGTTACAGCCACGGACGACACAAAGCTTCAGATTGTCATCAATATAGTCGCAACCATGTTTTCGGAGTATTGTGAAGAACCTTTTGCGTACGTTTTTCCCAGAATTTTATCCATTGCCATAGCTTGTTTAGAACGCTTACGCATCTATTACAGGATTGAACCGTGCAAGATCATCTTTCCGGATGGATCGACGCGTATTTCGCCCAACATTGCACCGAGGACCGTCATAGCGCGTGCATCTTACATCAACTCCTGCACATCCCTCTCACTCTCTACCACCTCTATCGCTAAGCTCCTCACTCGCATGTCTCTCGCTCCGAGTGTATCTCCCGACTCTGACGAGATCGCCGTCACCGTCCCTTGCACTCGCCCAGATATTTTCCATGAGGTTGATATCATAGAGGATGTGGCGGTTGCTTATGGCTTCAACAACCTTCCGGACATCTTCCCGCAAACGAGTACGGTTGCACAGCCTTTGGCGATCTCAAGACTTGTAGATGTCATCAGGAGAGAGTGGGCAATGGCGGGATGGGTGGAAGGACTGCCACTTATTCTGGTACAAGCATTCACTTCCTTTTTGAATGCGCGCAGGGCTGATCATAATGGCACGGACAGTGCTCACACGAAGAAAACTTTGACTTTATGAATCGTTCTGATCCAGGCAATCTCGCCGTCAAAATCGCCAACCCCAAAACGCTTGAATTCCAAGTTGTACGAACGTCTCTTCTTCCTGGCCTTCTCAAGACCATCCGAGAAAATCGGTCCCATCCCCTACCCATCCGGCTTTTCGAACTCTCGGATGTCGTGTACAAGGACACCACTAAAGAGCGCCAAGCGAGAAATGAGAGACATGCCGCTGCTGTTTGGTGTAGCAAGACTGCTGGTTTCGAGGTTGTGCATGGATTGCTGGACAGGGCTATGAAGATGCTGGAAGTGCCCAGGATTGGAAAAGCGGACAATGACAAACCATATGGTTACTACATCGTTGAAGGGGATGGTCGGTCACACGTCTCTTTCTCGGATGGAAAAGAACATGGTGTGCTAATGCATTTCTCGCCATAGATCCAGCCTACTTCACTGGTCGTGCTGCGACGATCTATTATCGCTCTCCCCCGACTATTCAGGCGACGTTCAACAATGTCAAAGAAGCAACTGTGTTCAGCGACGCGGTGATAGGTACTTTGGGTGTGCTGCATCCTTCCGTGTTGGCCAATTTCGAGATCAACTATCCCTGCTCGGCACTGGAGTTCAATGTGGAAGTGTTCCTGAAGAAACGGCCATAAACGAGTGGCTTGCAGAGTCGACGGTTGAAAGCGTCACCGAAAGCCAGGTTTACAAGGTTGCATATCAACGAAAAGATTTGTGATGTCAGCAAAAGAATGCCCAGGTGGAAAGTATGTTATAATGTCAGGCGGGTCCGTCCAGCAAAGTAGATTTATAGAATGAAACGAGTAGTCAGTGAATCCCTTCCGACCCAAGGTAGCGATTAGCGTATATAACAATACAAATAACAGGGTCTCTCGGCACATCACCCAAGCGGGTTGGTCTTTCCGAGTTTGAACTTGAACAAGATGACAACAGCAAAGGATATATGATCGTTCACAACAACCCCGCGGCCCTCAAGTCTTCGCAAAGTCTCTCTTCCCCTGCGAGCGCCTCCCTCGCTCTCCTCGCGCGCTCCGAGTCGGAATACCACGGTGTACCACTTTGTTGGTGGACAGGACCTCTTAGACTGCCATCCTCAGCAGAAACGAGGGGTAAGTCAGACCCAGCGCCGACGCCCCCATCAAGTTCAGACGATTGATGTCGGTTTAGGTAGCGGGATAGGCCGATGCGCTCAAAGAAGGACTGACGTCTGGTTTCTTCCTCGTCCGCGATCTCTGACTGGGTCCTGGTGTGACTCCTAGAAGGGGATGAGGCATGAGAGGCCAAGATGGATCCTTCCCATCGCTTGACGCGCCAGAACCCAAGAGAGGATGTTAATAGTAAGAACCAACCAATGGTCATCATGAAAAACGAGAGCCATTCGGTCGCGATTGGGCCTGTCATGAACGAGTTATTCCATTGGCTTTCGCCTTGTGCGGGTATGGGTTGCGTGGTGGTAGCTGGAGCAGTGCCATTACCGAACAACGCGATGCTGTTGTAGTAGTCTTCAGCTTCTTTGGTACTCCCGAACGTGATTCTAGTGCCATCTTCCCACGTGCCTGTACCAGCATTCATGGTGTCGTCAAGCCTAGCACGTAGTGCGAAGCCCCATTGGATGAGGGTGATGCCAAGACCCGCACGACTCCCGAATTTGGCAGCATGTGTCGTATGCATGACCCAAGTCAACACAAAGCCGACAAACTGGAAGGTAGTGCTGACGAGTGTGTTCCAAAGGAAGGCAAACAGGGTGCCTGTGGGCAAGGAGTCGACAATGACTGAACCTTGGGTTGGTGGGCCAGAAAGGGTATTGGCGTCATAAAGGGCGGAAGGAGGGAGGAGAATGAGCGAAGTATGGTATGGCGGTGCTGCGTCCGCCTGGGCAGCGGCGTAAGAGGGTGGCGCTGTCGAGGAGGATTCTTCGGGAACGATGTAGATACTATCACCTGCGATGAGAAAGGGTGAGGATAAGGAAGCATCGAGGAGGGTAATGACGGGACCGACCATCCTGTACGCGAGTCCCAGAAGTTGTGGGTTTAGCACTAACGTTACTGAACACGCCGTCATTGCCTGTACCTCCGCCAATCACCCGAGCTCTGCCAGACGATCTGGATTGACCCAACTGTGGGACATAGCGAGTGGGCAGGACTGCAGTGGCACGTCTCCACCAACTGGTCGGTGCATGAGGGATCATAGCGTGCGTAGAAGTGGGTATGACTCCGTTGGAGTTTCCTATGGAGTTTGGGAGAGCGAGGGGTGTCGCTGGGGGCGGTGAGCCGGGTGGGGGCTGATCCCAGTCTGCGACGGGGGTGTTGAAGTCGTATGTGAGGGAGGTGGTAGTGTTGTGATCGAGTGAAGGGCGGGTTGATGGAGGATTGAGAGGACGGGATTCGTCGAGGTCGTCGTCGTCATCGGAGTCGTTGAAGGCAGCATCGAGCTCGTTAGTCGTGTCCGGGTCTGTGCGGGGATTTGGGATGGGGGCATATCGGACAGACATGGTGGACGGATGTGGTCGTGCGAGCCTGAGGTCGACGGCTGCGGTCAGAGTAGTCACACCAACACTGCCATTTCAAGAACAAACAACAAGTACGGAACATCAACGTTGTCAACCATCAGGCATAGTAAATATTCATCCCATGTTTACCCCCATCGGAAATCCCTGCTGCGTGGGTGTCTGCGTGGACATCATCTCTGGACCTCCCTGCGCCGTAGCCTGGACGTGTAAATAGTCTCCAACTATTTCCTGCGGTCCAACACCTACAGGCAACCCAACTGGTCCACCAAACCCGCCGACCGGTCCGCCAACGCTCCCGAGACTAACGCCTCCCACAACACCCGTGCCTCCGACGCCAATCCCCCCAGGCTTGTTCGCCTCCCTGACCATTCTTGTGACCCGTTCACAGCTCTCCATGCGGGCCTGCATCATTCGCTCAAACATTTCCAGTATCTGGACGGTGGGCTCACGACCCCCAGCACCGAGAACAAGCGGACCTGTGTGTGTTGGGTGCGACTGAAACGGCTGGACAGTGGGGTGCGTATGGAGAGTGGGTGTAGAGACGTATCGAGGCGCCGGTACTCCAGGCGTGAGAGGCTGCTGATTGGCCGACGTTGAAAATTGGAAAGAAGGGTGGGAGAGATAAGGGGAAGTCAGTGTCGTCGCCGTGTTAATTGCCGTTGGAGGATAGAACGATACAGCAGTGTTTGACGAAGCCATCGACACGGACGGGTGCAGGTGGAGTGCAGCCGAGGTCGACCCGTGCATCGCACCCTGGTGTGAAGAGGCTGGAACAGAGGCGGGATTGAGATTTGAGCTCTGCCGAGCACGGTGTTGGGTATGCGGATGTGGATGCTTTGAGATCCCCCCGCGTGCGACTGCGTGGAGCATGCTGCGTGTGGAGGAGATGCCCTCGAGTCTCAGATTAAAGGCCTTTTTGCGCTTCAGCCATTTTGTCGGTGGGGAGGGAGAAGCGTTTTCTGCTGTCTTTCCGGGGTCTGAAGGGGACGCAGATAGCCGACCCGGAGAGTCAGAATCGCCGTCGAGCTCAGTATTGACGGAGACAGAGCTGTCAGAAGGGGAATCCGGTGCGTGGAGGAGGCCCATCTCGAGCTGAGCGCGGGTGCGGTACACCCACATACGCTCCTGGTGATAGAAGGCGACGAGAGACTCGAGGAGGGATATCGTGCTTTCTACTGGATGCATGCCGATTGTTGGCGGCGAGGAAGGCGGGGTGGGGAGGAGTGAAGAAATGGCATGCTGGTGGTGGGTATACTGTGCTTGCTGGGCTGAATGAGAAGATAGGGCGGGGTGGAGAGGAGTGTGCTGCGAGTGCGGGTGAGCGGGCGAACTGCCCGTGTAGTGCGCAGAGAGCATCGTGGCGACCGGCGAGCCCACCGTCGAGCAAGGGCAGTGGGTTCCCGACTCGGCGCGCACCCCGCCTTTGGGGGTCGGCTCGATAAGATAACTTCAACGGTCGTGTTCGCCGCCCTACCATGAAGTACGTCGCGTTGCTCAGCGGCGGCAAGGACAGCTGTTTCAACCTGCTGCACTGCCAGCACAACCACCACCAGCTCGTAGCTGCAGCAACGCTCTCTCCCCACCCCGGAACGGGTACGTCCATCCTTCTCACACCTCCTTGGCTCATTCGCCAGTGACTAGATGAGATCGACTCGTACATGTACCAGACAGTCGGTCAGGATGCCATCGCGCTTGTCGCACAGGCACTCCGCATCCCTCTCTACAGGCGTGTCATACAAGGCAATCCAGTAGAGCACGCCGTAGAGTATGGCCTCAAATCCGCCGGTGGCGGTGGCATCGTCGGAGACGAGACAGAGGACCTCTACGCACTGCTTTGCAATGTCTTGGTCTGTCTGCCATTGTATTCGTCTCCTCGCACTTATTTGTGTTCCAGGAGCATCGCCCAGACATTCAAGCCGTCTCCGTTGGCGCCATCCTCTCAAACTATCAACGTGTACGCGTAGAACATGTGTCTGTGATCTAATTCTTCGCTCTTCCCTCACTCATCCGTTTACAGCTGCCGTCGCCTCTCACTGACGCCTCTTGCCTACCTCTGGCAACGCAATCAGACTTCTCTCCTCTCCGAAATGATATCTTCAGGTTTAAATGCTATCCTTATCAAGATTGCCGGAGCGGGTCTCACTCCTTCCGACCTTGCAAGACCACTGTCGTCTATGCAACCAAAACTCGTATCACTTCACCAGAGATTCGGTACGCACCCGTGCGGAGAGGGAGGGGAATACGAGACCTTCACAACCGACAGTCCGTTATTCAAGAGTTGCATCGACATCAGGGTAAAAGAGGTCGTGGTAGTGGACCAGAGCGACGTCGCGCCCGTGGCTTATCTCCGAATCAAGCATGCGCTACTGGTCGAGAAAGAGGCCACTCCAGCAGCCACTCTCGACATATCTGTTCCTCCGCTACTCGAACCATCGTTTGAAACTCTGCGTAGACGTGTGGAGACGTCCTTTTATGATGCAGCGGCGTCAGATTCAGCCACAGGAACCAACTCATCCCACCCGCATGTACTACCTGAACTTGCGCCATCTGTCCGCTGCATCGGTCCATGGATCGCGATCGGGAACGTCCGCCTCCCAATGTCTCATCCGCGCCCTTCGAGTGTCGGAGACGAAGTCACGCATTGCTTTGAAATAGTTCAAAGTACGTATAGGCTCGTCACCATCACACCACCTCCAATGCTTTCAACCAGAGTTGCTCGCCAAAAATTCACCCACTTGTTCCACACGTGCGGAACTCCTACCAACTTCGGCAACTATCACGCTCTTCCTTCCAGACCTTGACGGCTCAACATTCTCTTCTGCTAATGCTGCCTACGCATCCTTTTTTGGTGCATCGCCGCCTGCAAGAGCTTGCGTAGGTGTCGGTGGAGTAGGTGTTGGACTGGATTGCTTGGCATGGGTTGGAGGACCAAGTGGAACACCGGACAACAAGATCGTTACAGGGGGGATGAAAGGTGAAACAGGAACAAGAAAAGCTCTTCACGTTCAGAGCCTGAGCTATTGGGCACCTGCGAACATAGGTCCTTATTCACAAGCTATCAGTGTACGCGAGTCTTTGCTTTCACCCGTGATCTTTGAGCTCAACGTTATGCCAACCCACCCACCCACTCTAAACGACTGTGTTCAATCCACAGATACCACCTTATACATTCATATCTGGCCAAATCGGATTGATACCTTCTTCCCTGGCTCTACCATCACCTTCGCTCGCACCCACAACTCCTTCCTCCCAAATTTCTACAACGTCCCCAACACTTCCGCTTGAGACAGCCCTGATCCTACAGCACACAGCGCGAATCATCCGAGCAGCACCAAATTCTAGGTTGGGCGACGGCAGCGAGGGTGGGTTCGGTTGGAGTGACTCAAACTCTGAACCAGGCACGGACGACGTTTCAAGAGCTGGAAGTGGGGAGGGGGGATGGATCCAGCTTGCGATATATTATCTCATTCATATGGCGGACGTGGACCACGTCCGGAAGAATGTGGAATTGATTGATGGGGTACGCATGCCTTGTCCCTCGCCTCTTGACCGCGTTAATCCTGTGACGATTAAAGAAGCTGACACCGACGCTCTATGCAATCCTTTCATCCCTCCCGCGCGGTGCTCGCCTAGAGAAACAAGTTCTGGTACACAGCGGCCGGTTTGTCACTTCAAATCTAGATTCATGCAAGGAAGGGGATGGGGAGGAATGTGAACCAGCAGTGGACAAGTCTCCTGAATTCGTTCAAGGTAAAGCTCTTCACCTTTGCGTCGTCAGAGTCCTTGACACTCGTGGCGTATTCTGGTCCACCCATCCCGGAACAAAAATGAAGGCGATATGACAATTCAACACCCCAAATGCCCTGGCGCCGACATTCAAGTCCACTATGAAATATCGGGTTTTCCACCCTCTTCAGAGGCCTGCGCTGTCGTCTTTGTGCGGGTTACTGGCATGTCTAACCTGCGAGATGCGCTCGTCGCGGAGGCAGCATTTCAAATGAAGACGATCCTGGATTTTACACCTTTTTTGGAACGCACATTGACTGCGAAAGCATTTGTGAGCCATCAGTCAAGCGGGAGCGGGAGATGTAAGTCGGGTCTCCGTCATTGTCTCGTAACGCTTGCTAAAATCGTTCTTTTGGCCATTCCCCGATATACAGTCATTGTCCCCTTTCTCGAAGCCATGTTTGGGAGTGAGATGCCAGCACTGACAATTGTGCCCTCTCGCTATGTTGCTTCGAGGGAGGGGATTGGATGGGATTGGGCGGTCACACTGATGGCTGTTTAGCAGAAATTGGCATACATATATCTCCGAAAAAAATGACAAGTACATCATACACGGACGCGAAAACGTTGACAACAGCGACCAAACGACAGCGATGACCAGAATAAATAGAGGGAATAGTGCAAGGGAAACGTTGATGACAAATGCAAGCATGTGCTGTTCGACAACTACTGTCCTGCGTGTTCTAGTGTACTCCAAAATCAAGGCTCTTCCTCTTCTGCCCTCAACGCCTTCAACGCCTTAAATGCTGCCCGAGTCTCCTTCTCCGCTTTCGTGGGTGGCACCATTCTTGCAAATGCAGCGCCGAAGAGTGTGCAGAGACCACCAAATCGCAATACCCAAGCCACACCATTCTTCCCCAAGTAAGTCGTATGGTCACCGAGGCCACCCGATGCGAGGTTCGACAAAACATCTTGAGGGTGAGGAGAAGGAAGTGGGTTGGCAGGCGCGGATTCATCAACGATGTGGAAGATGAAGCTCGCCACAAGGGCGATCTATGGTATGCATGACATTGGATGAGCTGTGACGAGAGAAACAGTAATACTTACGATGAACTGTGGCATCACAATCGCCAGGTTGTGAATTCCAAGTATCGTTCCCCCCGCCAAAGGTTTTGTTTCGCCCCCATTCAATGGTTCGCCAACGGTAGTGCCATCCGTCTCTGTGCCGTACTCGCGTTGCATGAGCGAATCGCGTTCATTAACAGAGCGTCGTGCTGCCGGACGTGAAGTAGCTGGCTTCGATGGGCGTTCTGTCATCTCCTTGAGGAACTGTGTTAAAGCAGTCAACGTTCAGAATATCCAACAAAACGAAAGGAATGCCCGCCTCCATGATCATAGCGAAAGGTACCCAACAAGCTACACTCCAACAGATGCCGACAAGGCTGATCATAGCGATTGCTCCGGAGACCGTCGATATCCAAAATGAAGAGAACATCAGTATCGTAAAAAGCACCATAGCACCCATCCAGATGTCCCTTAGGAGGATTGGCCTCCGAGGAAGTTGGACTGATTTCCCTGAAGCGAGAGCTTCTTCACGCCACTGATGAAGGTTAAGGCGGAGGCGCTGGATGTGTGTCTGTTCGTCATCGCCTTCTTCAGGGAGTAGACTGGGATCGCGGCGTGCAAGGTAAGGAAGAGCAGCACCCGCAATGACAGCCACTGTTGGCGGAGCTGTTTGACCAAACTACAGTAAAATGGGGCATAAAGAAACATACCGATACTGTAAAGAAGCATCGCAAATTCACCGGTCCGTGTGGCTATCTCAATGTCGGGCTCTTCACCCAGCTGGTAAGCCATGACTTGACCAACGTAAGTGGTGGAGTAAAAAAGGAAGGGGAACCTGTGTGGAGGTCATGTAAGGTGGTGGTACATGACCGCACAACCAGAAAGGTAACGCACCAGCCCATGAAAGCAAAGAGTTGCACAAAACAAACCCTCCTGATAGGCTTGGGAATATTAGTGATGGCTGAATAAATGTTCTCCAACACATGGTAAAGCTTGTTATGCCTTACATACAGACGATCAACTTGTGCAAAAGGAAAGCAGTAGGGGATCCCACCTTTCTTTCCTCGCACTGACGGTTTCCCTCTCTTCGTGGCAGAAACATGTGATCCAGACGGTAATGACGAGGATAATGATGCTAACAACACAAAACTTGCGGAACTGGTCACCTCCCAAGAAATCCAAAAAAGGGAGCTTCGCAAGTGGTAAAAATCCTATTCACAGCGCGTTGAACACAGCGCCACTGACGTCATGATACATGACAACATATGCACGTACCAAAACCATATCCAATAATGTTGCCCGCTTGACTCATACGACTATGCCATGCATTTCCAGCGTTAAGTTGCTCAGGGGGGGTAATATCTAACAGAAGGTTGCGTAGGGATGCTTGCAATGCATTGAGCGCAAAATCAAGAACATAGAATGCGAAGACGGCGATGCCAATGGCGACGTTAGAAACCTAGAAATGTGATATTAGCGCAAGTATATCTTGAGGTAATTGATGACGCACTTGTTTCTGCCGTTCGGGATCCCAGTCACCAGCACCTCCACCAAACAAGTCCACAAAGACAGACGCGATGCTCTGACAGTATGCGAGCAAAGCCGTAGAGAGTACGAGTGCCACGGTCGAAAGAATGACCCAATACCTACGCCGGAACTTAGAATGCGATGAATCAGAGATGGCGCCTGTCACAGAGGTTATCGTCTCACGAAATCAACGCAAAAGAGAAGGGTCAACGCACCGATAAGAGGTTGAGCGATCAACCCACTTATAGGGCCAGCAAGCCAGACCAGACTTGTAACTTGCTCGGATATGCCAAGTGAAAGGAGGAACGGCGTGCCGTATCTACACATACGAGTGTCATTGACGACATCTCGCCTTACGCACGTTCATCGTCGACACTTACCCGAGCTCCACAGTCCAAGCGACTTGGGCTCCTGCCATAGATATGCTGAGCGTTATGAGGTTCCATGTGCTTAAAAGGTGACGCGTGGGTTCGGTTGGAATCGTAGACCGTTTCCCGGAGTCGACCGTGCTATCGTACGACACTGCTGTCTCACTGGAGGGCTCAGAACCCTGTGCAAGCTGGGGGCCGGACGTTGTACGTTGCCTGTGGCGTGCAGCAGGCCATGCAATTTGGGATGTTGGGTCGGGGTCGGTGTCAACGTTGTATGGAATAGCCATCGAGCCAGGGGGGGCAGAGACGGTGGAGGTATAGAAGGTGGAACTAGTTTGGAAACATAAACGACCCAGTCAGAACTAACCGCAATTGGAGCAGTTCAGCGAGCAAAATCTCCCTTTTCAAGCGAACAACTATCACCAAGTTAGCCGTAATCGGCATTCTCCGACTTCATGTGCATGATAACAAGATGATGCGTGTGCTACAATGGTTGTGTATGTAGGATGTGCCACCGAGTCCTTGCAAGCTAATCCGACAACAGTTCTTCAAACGCAAATGACTACAGAAAATGTACACGCGGAAAATCTTGTAAAAGCTCAACCTCGAATGGACGTCGTCGAAGAACCTCTTCGATGACCGCTGTGTCCGTGCTCGGGAGGCGGGGGTGGAGTGGGCTTTGACAATAGATTGAAGGGTAGACGTCGCGTAATCGCAGCCGCAGCTGAAGACGAAGCGCTGCGGTTGCTCTTTCTTGGCGGTTCTGGGAAGTGTGCATATTGTACGGGTGGTCCAGTGTATATCTCTGGCTCTTCAACTAGCTTCTCCTCATAACGAGGACAGTCAGATGAAGATGCCCTGGAGACCATGGGGATAGGAGAAAGAGAGGACTGCCCAGGGCGTACACTACTGGGATTCGTCCCGGCCCTATTTCGAGATGCATCACTTTGTGCTGGCTGAGTGGGGATGGAGACAGGGGATGGCGAAGTTCGCAGCTGTGCAGCGGAAAAAGATGGTCGCAGAAGCCTTCGGGGAGCCGTCGTCCCCGTGATTGCCAGCGAAGAGATGTCATCGAGTTCATCCCCATCGGCTGGATAGCCTGCCGAAGCGAAAGCCGGCCCGGCCTGCGACTTGTTATCCGTCGAGGACGTTCCCGCGCTTCCACTTCGATTACGTTTCATGTACTTCTCCATTTCGTCGGCATCCCGTTCTCGCATTCGATTTACAATGGGCGATAGTGATGCTTGAGGCGGAGGGTTTAGAGACAGTGACTGCGAAGGACCAGGAGAGGCTACGGAGAAGGTTCCATTGCTACTCGCAGATAAAGTATTGTCTGGTCTCTGTGGTGGCGAATGCAAGAATTGAGGTGGCTGTCTAGGGTAATGAGATGCAGAGGAAGATAATGAAGATAGGCTCGTGGCCACGTTTGGCGCAAGTCCAGCGCTGTCAAAGTCACCGCTGTCTGAAGTCGTTGTTGTGCGACTCCCGCCAGAACCGCTTCGCATACGCGCAGTGACACTTTCAAAGTCCTTTGGCCTGACGGGCAGATGGGCAGTCCGGTCTATCACCAGCCCCCCTCCCCATTCGCTCCCTCTAGCAGCGGCTTGAGCAAAGACCATGCGGCGAGACTTTTTGTTGTTCTCGAATTGTAAACGTGCGGAATCCTGCAGTGTATCTCTAGTGCTAAACCTGCCAATGGCTGTTGGAGCGCTTCGGTCGGGGTAAGATGATTACTCACGAGTAAGCGTAATCCGAGGCAGTGAAGCCATCGTTATTACGCGCAGCAAACTGACAACCCCGTTCAATCAACAGCTGGACGATCTGAGTTGTATGATGAGCGAAACACGAGACAGACGTCGACTTAAACCCATACCGGTAGGTGACCCCAAGAGCTGGCACTAATGATACAACCATTGGTTCTGCTCAAAAAACAAATGATGAAAACTGAAAACTCACTAGTGAAGAGGGGTGTTGCCTTTATTATCAGCCAAGTCAAAATCAGCACCCAAATCACACAGCATCTAATAACAGACCGACAATTTACAATAAGACAATAACACGCGGGAACTGAAGTTCAGAATCCACGCACGCGGACGAGTTCTTCGTTTCCTTTCAAAGCTGCTATGTGGAGCGCAGTCTTTCCCTGGGTATTGGACCAATCGAGGATCCATGTATAGCGGTCGTAATATAGCCGAGCCATGCGCAATGCAGCACCCATCTGGTCGAGTTGAGATGGACCGGGTGCGTACGGATTCGGTGGGGGTGGTTTGAAATCGGCGAGAAGCATAAGGATCGTATTACTTTCTGCATCCTGGTCGCTAGGGTGTAAGCCGGGAGTTGAAGCGTGAACGATGCACAGGATACACACTCTGCTGAGTTCTTCATCGTCGTGGCCAGCGGTAAGAAGAAACTCGAACGTTTCTTCGTGACCGAGAGCAGCAGCCCACGCCAGAGACGTGTACCGCTTCGTACCAGGGTCGGGATTCCGCATGTCCGTTCTTTGTATGAGTCTCTTGACAAGAAAGAGATTGTTCTCTGTGGAAGGATGAGGAGTTGTGGTGATGAGTACGAGAATACTTGCCTTTGACTGCTCTTCGAAGTCTCGCTGTGGCATCTTTCTCTGCCATGGAGGGGAAGATGAGAGTGGAAACGAAGATGCGTAAGGATAAATAACGAAACTGCAGACAATTGGACCTGCGGATAGATCACGTGAGTTATATTGACAGCCAATCATCACCGCTTGTGGCATCTTTCGACCGCCCGTCATGCCCAAGGTTGTTTCCCGCTCAGCCGTTTCTTCGTCTACGGATGGTGAGTTCGTTCCCCTGACCCTGAGCAAATCGTCGCGACGCCCTTTGTAAACCCCCTGTCGCACTGTCACAGCCCAGCCCACGGCGTCGGCAGTAGCAGCTCTCAGGGTGTACTGTGAGTCATCGGTCCCTTTTCGAGTCTCACCCACTCATCCGCGCGTTGATTCCACAGATTGCATCTGCGGAGAATTCATTGTACGTCTAATTACCTCCGCCCTGTTTTCCGCCACTTAATGTGCCTTTTCCTTTTTCGCAGCTTGTGATCGAAAAAAGTCTTGCAGAGCTCCCAAAGCGTCAAACAGATGGGGCTACTATCATATGTTCCCAGGACAGTGGTGCCATGAAAGCGGTGGTGTTCAAACTAAATGCCAACCCTGTTGAGCCTGTGCTCGTTGAAAGGTACGAAGTTACGTCCCCGTGAAGTGTTATGATTGCAGAGACTACTTGTCTACAGGTCAGGAGGCCATGAAAGGCAGTACAGGTTCTCATGTCCTCGTTGTAACTTACTGGTCGGATATCAATCATTCCCGCCGCCCATCAAATCCGCACCTTATCTATACATCTTGAAGGGCGCTCTGACACCAATTCAAGGCCAAGTTCCCAAGGATGCTTTCGATTTGGGAGATGATGTGACAACATCCGACATTTGACATGCAGTGGTTTGATTCCGAGGTTGCGGAAATTGCTTCGATTCTCCCAGTATTAACTGCCCTGAGTATATTTACAAATCATAAAGGGTGATATTTGACGTGCTACGGCGATGCATTTTTGCCCTGAGCGATGAATGTTAGTAAATCGCAAATATTCCACATTTCAACCACAAACTACGGTTCAGCTACCGTTGTAGAGAAAACTCACGAACCACAAGTCAGAGACGAGTGCTTTCATACAGTGTGAATAAAAGAGTCATCACCACCGCAGATGCAAGAGAAAATTCAAGGGAAAAAAATACTCACACTTGAATTATACGATCGAGCGCGTTGAACGAAGAGATGGAAGAACGGTTTGCTTGGGTTTGTTTTACATGGGTGTGTACACACATATGCAAACAACCTTGCCGTGGATTTTGTCTGAATCGGATCGTTGCCTTTTACATCCCGTTCCATGGAGATCGTCTCGATTTCGTGGTCCGACTGGGTAGTTAGCCTTCTTGGGTAATTCTAGTCGTGATGGGGCAGTGAAGAACTGGATTGCCTCTCGATGGGCTGTAAGGCAGGTACTTGAGCGGCGCCGCATCGGTGGTGGGCACCCACTGTCGACGGTACTTTCCTGACACCGTCAGCAGTCTTCCGCTCCGAGCCCCACGCACAAAGGCATTGACAATCACATCCTCTCTCGGAATGGAATGGTTTACATCGCGTTCTCTCTCCTCGCACGGTGCGTTCACCTGGTTGCTCCCACCTCATATACGAGGAGTTCCGTCACGTCCTTGGTGCTACCAACGGATGCACACAACTGGCGTGACTCTTTTTCCATCAAAGGAGGTCCGAAGAAAGTGTTGCGTATCATGTAATCAGCTTTGGAACGCGGGGCGGGATCACTATATCAGGCTTTATTAGCCACGTCCTGCCACGATTACTCCCCGTCTTCCAGATACCGCTCTCATCTAAGCGGCCCAGAGCAGATGGCTTTTTCGCGGTGAGTCGCCGCGCCGTCACCATCGGGGCTCTGTTTCGCCCGGCGGGGTCGCGCATGCCGTCCCCAGGTGATGGCACGAGATCGTTCTGGACGCCTACTTTGTTGGAAATTGGTATTCAGGCGAAGATCGAGAGTAGAGGTTACACGAGTGGCTGATTTGATAAAGATGGATACATTGTCACTATCAAGGATGTCGCTTGCTATACCGAAAATGATTCGCTGCGATCTTTCGGTCCGTCCGGCATTTACATGTGCAACACGCTGTTTCGTTTCGAACTTTCCAGACTTCAAGGAACAGAATTTTATTCGAACCAGTCTCATGAATTTCTCGTAATATTGCCAGCGCATGGGACATTCATTTATAGAGTAATAGCACGTAAAGAACATGGCGAGAAATCGCAGTCTTCCTTCTTCCAACTTGATCTGTGCTGAGACAAACGTAATGGACAAATACCAAGGACAATAGCAAGTGCGTTCTGAGGAGTCCGCATGAACCAGATGCGTCAGTTTCTGCGAGAGATGAGCACGATACTACCAGGTAGAGTCGGAGCCAGGGGGACTTGGCTGGGCTGGGAAGCACTCGACGAGGGAGGGCCGGCGCTTGTTGACGAAGATGCCGTGCTCGTAGACGGTATCGTGTTCGGGGACAAAGTCACTGGCACCGAAGAGGGGGGTACAGCGCTCGAAGAAACTGTCGATTGTGTAGCACTCGGGAAGAGGTTGGCACGTAAAGCGTGGGTGAGATGATATTGGGGGGTATCTCCGTGTACGTCGAACAGGTTGACACCACCCATGTTCATCTTCTTGACCCAAGCTGCCTTTATACCGAGGGAGTCCATGTCATCGTATGAGATTACCTGTCCAGCCGAGTCCGAACGAAGGAAGGGGGTCGCGGAGCAGTCGTCCCAACCACGGGTGAAACCTGACGACTCGGACGGACGGACGGATCCATCTGGATTCTGTGCAAGAATGCCTTGGTTTATGAGTGATTGGAACTGGATTTGGCCGCTACCATCTTCGGAATAAGCGCGAGAAGGGGAACGTGCGGAGAGCCTTCTAGCGTTGGACTGGATGATGTAGCCGTACGCAGGGGCACCGAGAACCAGCTTTTGGGGAGGAAATCCGGCCGCTGTCCAGGCATTGTAAGCACCGACGGCATTCTGGGTGGGCTGGGAGGAGTTGCCGCAAGCATCGGAGAGAGGGGCATTTGGGCCAGGGGGCACGCGGGCTAGGGAAAGGGAGGTGTGATGGAGAGCGAATGGAGGGGAAGAGAGAAAGGAGCATACTTTCATAGGTGTCATAGTTCATGAGGGTGATCCAGTCGACAAACTGGGAGAAAGCGGAGACGTCCTTCATTGGGTGGCCGTCTGAACCGACAAAAGGGGAGTCTTGTACGGCAGCGGATATCATCGCACCTGGAGGAAGCTTCTGCTGAAGGACTTTGAAGAACTGGAGCATGTTGTATGAATCGGTGGCGCTTTCGGCGTTTCCTGGTTGTCCTACTTGACCTGGGTACTCCCAATCGATGTCGATGCCGTCGAGATCGTATCGCTTGTAGGTGTCGAGGATGTTGCTGGCAAAGATTTCCCTGCTCTGAGGGGTTGCGACTGCGTTTGAAAAGTACCTGGTAGATGGAGTGAGGGGGTGAGATCCGCAAGGAAGGATGGGACTGGCCTGCTTCCGGTCCAACCACCGATGCTGAGGGAGACCTTTGATAAAGCAGCGTGTGCGGCCGGAACGATACTGGCGAGCAAGGAGGGGGCCTGATCGGAGTCCCAACGCAGCTGATAGTTCTGGTCGGGGAGAGCAAAGGCAAAGATGACGGTGTCGAACAGGGAATAATCGATAGACTTTGGGGGCGCCCAGTCCGGATAATAGGTCATGATTCGTGGGCGGAGAGGAGATCTGTGAAGCAAGGAGTGAGTGTGCGACAAAGGAAGGGCGAAGGAAAGGAGGGGCAAGACGGTGCAAGCGACAAGCAACGAGGACATGGTGGATGGGTGATCCGGGGGCGAGGACGGGGTTTTGTAGGGCCATCCACCCCCGCCAGCCACCGAGGCGTCATTCCGAGTCAAACGGGCCGCGTGACACCGCGGACGACACGATCGAAGCTGACTCGTCACCGCCACTCCCCGATTTGGCTATCATGATCGCTATAAAGCCATCCCGCTCGCCCCTCCCTCATCATGTCCCTCCCTCCCGGGGCGGGCCCCCCCCCCCCCCCGGGGGCGGGCGCGGGCGCGCCG
>JBBPNN010000673.1:0-18157 GCA_038090935.1 Hortiboletus campestris | reverse complement strand
ATGAAACATGTGAGGCCAACACATGGTGTGGCAGAATGGAAGAGAAGCGGAACATATGTGAAACATGTGTATCAAGGGATAGAAGAGAAGTGTGATCGAACACTTCTGTGAAAAGGTGAAACATGGAATGTGAAATGAAGAAAATGAGAAGTCTCATGCGTGAAATGGAGTGAAGAGGTGAGATGAGTAGGAGGCACGAGATAAGGGTGAAAAGAAAGGATTGTCTGTTGTTATACATGGAAAATGTTAAGTCCAACAAACATAGGGGTATGGGAATATACTGATTATAACACTACCCCCCTTCTAGGGATTGACTTCCAGGCGATTCAAGGGTGGAGACCTGCATTCAGTATAATTCACATAAGGATTAAATAACTTCTCGAACTGGATGAAGGTCATAGACAGTTTTTGTGGGGCACTTGGATGGAGGATGTGGAATTCACGGATGGTGTCCTGAGCACCAGAAAGGTTTCCAAGTGGTTCCCATGTACGATCTGTCTCTTCCAAACCTTTCCAATGCACCAGATATTCGAGGCGGTGTCCCTTCAGTCAGGAATCGACCAAATAATCTACTTCGTGAACTTCTTCGCAGTCTTCAGTGATATCAACTGGGCCGGGCCGGATGATGGGTTGACCGGGCAACCGCTCCTTGTAGGGTTTGATGCATGAGATGTTCGCAACATCATGGATTTTCATTCCCCTGGGAAGTCTAAGCTTAACCGCGTTGGGGCCCATGAGTTCTAAAATAGGGAAGGAGCCTAGCCACCGTTCTGTTAACTTCTTGGATTGGCACATCAAGCACAGGTTATCTGTGGCTAACCAGACCTTATCTCCAACCTGATACTGTGGAGCTTCAGACCAGTGTTTATCCACTTGAGCTTTCATTCACTCTTGGAATGCCTTTAGATTATCTTTTGTTTCTTTCAAAGTCTTGCTCAGTTTGTCAGCAAACTCCATAGCGGCTGGCGCTTTGGAGACACGTTGTTCCACACCCATCCAGGGGACATACGAACGTGTAACTTCGAAAGGGGTTTTCTTTGAAGATGCCAAGATCTTCGAGTTATATGAAAATTGGGTGATTGGAAGCCAGTCCAACCATTCATCCTGCTTCTTGGTGCAGAATAAGCAGAGATACTGCTGGAGGTCTCGATTCATGTGCTCGGTTTGCCTGTCTGTCTGCAGGTGATGAGCAGTGGATAATTTAGATGTAATTCCAAGGTGTTTGCAGACATCTTGCATAACCTGGGAAGCGAACTGCAGTCCACAATCCGCTACAATTGATTGGGGAAGACCGTGGTTCTTCCAAACATGGTGAAGATATAATTTAGCGGTATCCAGTGCTGTGACTGTTTTGTTGCATGGGATAAATACGGTTTCTTTAGAGAACCAATTTACAACGACGAGGATGGAGTCGAAGCTGCCAGAGGAGGGAAAATCGGTAGTGAAGTCGGCGGAGACGTCCTACCAGGGACCTTCTGGAATAGGAAGTGGGTTTAATGTGCCTGCCAGGGTGCGGTTACCTCCTTTCATGCGTGCACAGCGATCACATCGAGCGACATAATTTTTGATGTAAACAGTCATGTTGGACCACCAGTAGCTTCTCCTGAGAAGTTCTAAGGTCTTTTCATAACCAGGGTGACCAGCGACTGGGGAGTCATGACAAGATCTCATAATAGATTAACGGATGGTTTCGTCATCAGGGACGAAGACTTTTCCTTCTTGATTGTGTAATACTTTGTTAACACGGCATACTCCATGCTTCTTGCATAATTCTTTGACTTCGCTCTCTTTGAGCACATGTAGCTTCTTTATAATGGAATGTAAGATTTGTTCGCCTTCATCGTGGATTGTGACCAGTAAGGTCCGTATCCGCTCCAGCGGAATCATCGTGATCCCTTCATTATCATGTTCTATACCAACTGCGTGGTCTTCTCTCCTTGAGAGTGTGTCAGCTTTTACATTAGTAGTGCCGGGCTTATAGACGAAAAGGTAATTGAACCGAGAGAGCCATTGCCACCATTGGGCTTGGCATCGATTCAGGTTCTGGGATTGCATGAAATATTTTAGATTGGCGTGGTCATTCCAGATCTCAAACTGGTGATGAGACCCTTCCAGGTAGTGGTGCCAGATTTCCAATGCTTGAATAATGCTCAACATTTCTTTGTCGGCAATGGAGTAGTTTCATTCTGCGGGCATCATGCTGTGGCTGGAAAAGGCAACTGGGTGCCACTTGTCTTCTTTTAATATAGATAGTACAGCCCCTGTGGCATAGTCTGATGTGTCGGTTTCTAGGCAGAATTGACAATCAATGTCTGGGAATGCCAACACGGGAGCTGTGGTGAAATGTTCTTTCAGCGTGTCAAACGCGACTTGTTGTGCTTCTTTCCACTCAAAAGGCTATTCCTTTTTCAATAGATCATTCATAGGACGAGCGAGCTGTGTGTAGTCCTTGATGAACCTTCAGTAGAAATTGGCAAGTCCAAGGAAACTGTGGACTCCTTTGACATTCTTAGGTTCTGGCCATTCCAAGATGGCTTTTACTTTTGAATCGTCCATTCTAATACCGTTGACTCCAACCATCATTCCGAGGAATTCTACTTCCTTCTTCAAGAAGAAGCATTTCTCCGGTTTGACAAAGAGATCATTTTCTTCTAATCTTCGCAATACTTCACGCATGACTCTGTCATGTTCATCTTGGTCATCTGTCTTGGTGAATATCATAAGGTCATCAATGTAGACCACGATTACGTCTTCCATATCAGTGAATATCTCATTCATCATAGCTTGGAAAGTGCCGGGGGAATTGCATAGCCCAAAGTACATGACTAAGGCTTCAAATGCTCCTTTGTAGCAGACAAAAGTGGCCTTCCATTCATCGCCTTCTTTGATACGGACGTTGTTGTAGCCCCATTGAAGATCCATCTTCGTAAATAGCTTAGCCCCTTTTAGCTTATCCACTAGTTGGGAGATTAAGGGCAGCAGGTAATTGTTCTTTACTGTGTGTTCATTTAGATAACGGTAATCCTGTACCATATGTTTCTTGCCATCTTTCTTGGGGACGAAGAATACCGGTGAGGTTTGTGGGGATTTGGAGGGACAAATGTATCCTTTGCTCAGCTGATCATCTAGAAAAGCAGCGACTTCCTCCTGTTCTTGTGTGGATAAGGGAATGATTCAACCTTTCTTGGGTTGGAGCATGTCTTTTAGGTCGATGGTGTGATCCCACGGTTTTCTTATCGGCATCCTTTCCGATTTGGCTTTACTGAACACTTTAATATAATCATGATACTGCGGGGGAACAAGTTGCTCTGCCATTATTTCCATCTTTGACTTTTCCTCTAGGGCACGGATCGTGGTGTGAACCTGATATTGGATGTCCTCTTCTTCTTTTTCGATCATGCGAACGAAGACTGGCTTATCTTGGAGGACGTGACAGTGCCTTGGGCAACGTGTCATTCGTACTGAGCCCTTGACCCAATCTATTTCTGGGTTGTGGCATTTTAGCCAAGAGAATCCAAGGATCAGAGCGTTCTTTCTGAGGTCCGTTACTTCGGCTGTAACCTTTGCACGATGTCCTTGGTACTCAATCATAAGGTCCACTGAGTGTGTGATGTTCCCTGCAGAGTTCTTTGTTCCATCTACATTGAAAACGGGGATGGCATGTCATAACTTAGAGAGAGAGGAAGTTTGAGCCTTTCTGCCCATAATCTGTTGATAAAGACTGCATTTGCACCACTGTCAAGCAGGGCATTGACTTGAACTGAAAGCATAATTTCCCATATAGGGTTGATGTTATGTACAAAAGCTTCGGTTTCTGGGGTTTCATTCTTTGGGAAAGGGGAATCAAGCATAGGTTTAACGTCCCTGCCATGCTCACTAGGAGGCACCCCTGACGTGTAGGTAAATGGAGAATTACCAGCTGAGTCATCATCATCTGACTCCTCAACTGGCAAAGGGGAATACTTATTTGAGAAAGAGCCCTTGGAACATCCAGATAAGTTCCTTGGGCTTAGGCTTTTCCTGCCTTCTTTCAGATAGCCTCCTGATCCTTGAACTAGGCAGTGGCTTCTTCAAAACTCATTCCCTAAATGGACTTTGAGAAGTCCTTTCCTTTTCCTTTTGAGGCCTTGTGGACCTCACATTCATTATCGCTTGTGGTGCTTTTATTGTCATCCCAGGATGTGTTTACTTCTCGTGCATTGCAGCCACCTTTCTTGCAGCCCTTCTTGTGCTGTCCTTCAAGCCACTTGCACTTGGGACAGGCGACAATTGGTTTTGGGCAGTTTTTGGTGAAATGCCCTTCTTTGCCGCAATTGTAGCAGCCTTTGTTTGTCGCCCCAATGTCCATGGCATTTGGGTCTCACTTAGATTGTGGAGCCGAAGCTCACTTCTGAGTTCTGCCCCTAATGAAATCAAGAGACTCTTGTGCCATCCCGACCCTTCTGATTTCTTGAAGGTAGAGGTCTGGGGAAGCTCAGTGTTTTCCTTCTCTAAAAATTTGAGCAATAATTGCTCCACGTGTATTCTTTTCCAGAAGTTTGACCGCATGTGAAGCATTGATACTGGCTTGTCGGTAAAGTGCCTCCCATCAGACAATGAAGTCATCCGTGGGGCTATCTCCTTGGTAACATTTGCTTAATTAGGCGCATGCCCAGTCCTTTTGGTTGGTACTCCTGAAGAGCCCTTCTATTTCATCAACCAAAGTGGCCCAAGTATATGTCCTTCCTTGTGCGAGTCTTGTCTGAGCGAACCCTCCTGCCTTTGCCCCTTTGAGCCGTGAGAGGATGGCTACTACTGCTTCATAAGAGGCAGGAACGATAGTGCTGGCATTGACTTCCAGCCAAGCCTTCATCTTGGCCCACCATTCCTCAAACTTAGCTTTGGATCCGTTGTACTCTCCAGAGTCTGCGAAGACTTCTACTCATCACAATGCCCCTGCTGGTGCTGCTCCTGGTGTGGCAGCGGTGAGGGTATTGATCGTTGCCATTAGCTGATTGTTACTTTCAGTGAGTTGTGTTACTTGGTTTGATACTGCTTATAAGTCTGCCATTCTGTCATTGAATTCTTCCAAGATTGCAGTGATTTTGTCTTCCCATGAGATAAAAGCATTACCGAGAATTTGGTTGATTCGTTGAGACATGGTTACATAGGGATGGGGATAATTCTACTTGGTATGGTAGCATTCTGGTTTGCATAGAATGTGAGGGGGACGTAAGGCTATTCTTGAGTAATGGGGATCTCCATCTCTGTCTCTAGAGATCTTTTGGAGTACGATTCTTCTTCTTTTCTTAACCGGCTTCTTAATTTCCAGTCTTTCTTCCTCTTCATCATGCTCTTTCCTTTTGTGGCTAGATTCTGCGATTGGCGACGGTGTGAGGGGACTTAGTGGGGACAGGAGTGCAGCAGGTTCTCTGAATTGCAGTTCTTCTTTGGAGGGAAACAGTCAGCACAATTCTTTGTGCGACGGTAGAGAGAGGACATGTAAGTTTGTGTTCCTGGGGGTGAACACGAGGTCATTGGGATCTATGGACTGGTCATCCACCAGCGAGTGCTGGGATACTCTCTCTGTGGATAAGGATTCAGGGTCACCCGATCTTAGGGCGGTTGCTACTGCTACTGCTTGGTCGATTTCCTCGTCTGAGGTGAATCAAAAGTCTGAGGGTCATAAATTGGCTTCTAATAATCTCAAGAAGAGTGTAGCAGCGTCAGGAGATTCCTGTCATTGTGGTGGTGTTGGGGTCCTTTCCACACCCTGTGAGCCTGCTGATTCCACTGGTGAGGCTGTTCGCTCTCTTACTTGGTCTGGCTTAGCTACTGTACTTCTGCCAAGGTCGCATACAAAGGGTTAGAGGGGCCGACTTGACCCAAATTAGGAGCGAAGGAGCGAAGGGAATTATGGAAGGTGATCGGCACTGGCTCTACCATAAGCTCCTAGTGCAAACGATCCTTTGTGGGGACGCACTTGTGAGGTAGCGTCGAGGTTGACAAGGTAAGGTGGTTGATGAGAGTCTAGTTCTAATGAAACAACCCTAGAGCGTAGCTCCTTAGGTTGCCAACAGATTCTTGGACTCGTAGGGATGAGATGAGAGTAGGCATGTTAAGCCAAGAGAGTCCTTCTTATAGTGCTTTAGGGGTAAACACCAAGAGAACTAGACTGGAGTTCTCTGGCATTGGCATTGAGCCTTAAGTACCTACTGGAGGTATGTACATGTTGTGACCGTATCTAACGATCCAGGAACGAAAGGGGAAAAGGGCATAGGGTGAAATGGAAATGAAACATGTGAGGCCAACACATGGTGTGGCAGAATGGAAGAGAAGCGGAACATATGTGAAACATGTGTATCAAGGGATAGAAGAGAAGTGTGATCGAACACTTCTGTGAAAAAGTGAAACATGGAATGTGAAACGGAGAAAATGAGAAGTCTCATGCATGAAATGGAGTGAAGAGGTGAGACGAGTAGGAGGCATGAGATAAGGGTGAAAAGAAAGGATTGTCTGTTGTTATACGTGGAAAACGTTAAGTCCAACAAACATAGGGGTACGGGAATATACCGATCGTAACAGGAGGTCTTGTGAATCTGGAATAGATCCAGAATCTAAGTCACATTGTTCTAAATGAAGAACAACCCCAAGGGCCACATAAGCTTTTGGTGTCTGAATAGTAAGATCAAATCAAAAGCCATTATGTAAACAATGAACAATCAATCTCCCAGAATGAGCAGCGAACTCTAAGTAGTGTTTTAAATTCCAGTTGCAGGATTGCAAAAAGACCAGAAACTGAACTGGACTGGACTGCTTCCAACTGGACCAGATTGGTCTGGTTGTGCCAGATTTAATTACTGACCAGTCCAGTCTTTTTCCCCCCACTTCCTCTAATTTTTGCATATTTTTACAATTTTTCCCTGGTCTATTACAAGTAAATACATTCTCTAGCTATGTTTTAATGACATGTGGCCTGAAAACAGCAATATTTGGCATTGCATGAGCCAATTATGTGATTCAAGGTGCTATTGATAGCCAAGAGTGTGTAGTACATTTTCCCATGCCACCACTAAGCACCAGTTTCACACAACAACAGCACACAGACTGGTCTTTCAAAAGACTGGTTACAACTGGTTGCAACTGGCAATCAGACTGCTTTGGACTGGTCCTAAGCGGACCAGTTGCTGGTTGCCAGGTCCAGGGACATTGTTAGGACCAGTCTTGGTCTGGTTGCATTTTTTAAAGGTAAAAAACCAAACTGGACCAGACTTTAAATCACCAACTCTAAGAGTCCATCCCTCTCAATGATTGAAGTAGTCATTGCATAATTAAATGCAGCAGAAACCATAGAAAAGGTCATTGAAAATCCTTCAATCAACCATGAACCATAACACTGAAGGATAGGAAGTATTGAGCTAGCAAATGATGAACTCCTCTTTAAGCAGGGCTCATAACCTATCAGAACAATGAAGTCCCGACTACACAGGGGCAAGAAGGGAAATGATATTAGAGGGCAATATGCACTGATAGGTTGATGGTTGATAACAAAGAGAACTTTCAGAGAGATAAATCCTTCTGAGATATTCTTCAGAGAAGAAGGATAATAAATGGAACGTCTAATATCCTTAGAGGATCTGAGTAAGGGGATGGAGTGAAGAACAATGGAAAGAATTGTTATTGAGACAGGCTTAAGGCCATGTCTTATATAGTGTTCAGTGATGAAACACTGATGTAAGTGATACATGTTTCAAGTATGAAATGTGTAATAAACATAAGGAATAAAACATGTATCAGGTATGAAACATGTAAGAGAATGTGAAATGTAAAGTGAAATGTGTATCACATCTTATGACACAATGATGTCATAGTCTAGACCTAAGATAAGAATAGCTTCTCTATAATGGTGAGTAATATGGATAGCATAAAAGATAAGATCATAGACCATTCTAGAATCTAATATTAGGAATGAATATTTAAAATATCAGAATTCCAACACCTCCTAGATGCCCAGCTTCAAGCCTCAGAAGCCCACTTGCAATCCTTACTGGCAGACAGCATGCTTCACCTGTTCCTATTCTCACTCCTTGATCAACACATTATATCTCTGCCAGCTCTTTATGTGTTTGACCCCATCATGGACATGTTGAACCCTCAGCCTGCCAATGAGGCTTATCCACATCCATCTACCAACCTGCCCCCAAGTCAGAATGATTCACCCTATTCATTCATTTAAGCTCACCAACTTTCAAAGCAGGTCACTATTTAGCCAGCAATTCAGAGAACAAAGATGAGAACTCACTGATCTTTTCTGCTGGCAGGAATGATCACCACTGGCATTGGCAGGTAAGATCACTGTGCTGAGGCTGCAAATCATATCTTCTCCTGGAGGCAGCTTGAGCAGATCAAAACATTCTCCTTGCCCATAACACACTTATCTGTCAAATAGTTCATCACAACACTCTCATCTTGCAATATAATCATGTACTATTGGAAAGAACACAAGATGATCTACATGCTGCAGACCAGTTTGTGGGACATGTCCACCTTACAATTAAAAAGACTTGGAGCAGCCAGACTTCTGCATTTAAGTGTGCAATGCAGGAAGATCATGGTGCTTCTCAAACTGGTGTCAATTTCAGTAAGTTATACTATTTGTGCACATTGTTACTGTCATGAATGAGTTCCTACCACAGCAGAACAATGTGTGTCGCTCCACATTCCAGTTGACATCAATCTCACATAGTACTTCATAGCTTCATCCAAGTTACAGTATCTGACTTGAAATTGTAAATTGTATACTAGTATCTGTACTACTTTTAAGTGTGCTAGTAGACTACAACTCAGACTTAGTACTATTACAACATACTATATATTTTCTGCTGCAGTGATTTGGACTGGAGAGTCATGACTCAAGGACATTCTGGCCCAGACTGTGACAGGTGAATTTCATATGCTGAAATTATGTGATTTCAGATACCAAAAAGCTCTAAGGTAGGTGGGCCTGCAATGGCATGGCCTAGGGCATAACAAACCATGGGATCCTGTAAGTTCCAGAGCCTCAGCTAATTGAGAAAGGTCAGTTTGCTGATGTAGGGAAGTATTGCTTCACCTGATTCAGCACCCAGTGAAATTCATTGCTAAAGGACCCGGCATTGGACCCTTTGAAGCAGAGTAAAGTGATAGGTTTTCCAAGCGTGTTTCTACATGCAATGAATTCTTGCAGGAGGTGCATCTTCTCATTGGCCAGGTTCAAATATTATTCATGTACATATTCAAAATAGGTTTTAGACTTTGTGACAGCAACAAAGTTAACATCTGTTTTGGAATATGTGGTCAAGCATGACCAATCCTTAATTATTATTTTGAATGAATTTAGCTAAGTTATTCTTCCTCTTTTGGCAGACTATGTTTCTCACACATAATAAAATACCTTTTCTTAAGATGTTCAACAATATTTATTGCAAACTTTGTCTTTTTCCCAGGCGGAATTTGTTTACAGATATGTATCGACTAAGTTGTAAGTTCATACTCAATTTTTTATTTTTTTTTGGGACAAGTGTATATTGTCATGACAAAGCTAGCCCTACATACATAACACACTAAGGCAGGCATCCAAAAACAACCAGTCCAAGGAAAAATGCTCTTATGTACACATGCCCTATTTGCATAGGGGGTGTGGGGCTCAGTACACTACTTGGTGTCCCCAGTCTAGTTAGGGGGCCTGGGTAGCTTGATACCCACTAAAACGTCTATATTGGCAATCCAATCTTGTGGGAGGGATTTGGGGTTGAGTATGATGGGGGTCCAGGTATGGAGTACCTTCATTTTGGTGTATTGTTTTCTGTTTGCTTTTGTTAGCCTCCAGTCAATGTCTAGTCTGATTTCAATTGCATGTTTCCATCTCATAGTGATCACTGTGTGGAAGTATAGTTGGCCACCAATGACACAGTTGCATCTCAGTGTCCAGAGTAGATATGCTGCTTCAGATATGTAGCAGGATGCACTTCAGGCAGGCAGTACCTCTCTGTTGTGGGCCCAAGTAAAGGGTGCTCTTGCAAGGCCCACCACTTGGTAAGTGTCTCATGGAAACAACATGAGCTGGCCAGTTCTTTCTGGAACTTAAAGCTAGTGTTGCCGCAACTTGACTCAGCTCGGCTTGGCTCTACTTTTGCCGGCTATTCATTTGGCTCGGCTAACCTTTTTTGGTGAGTTGCCGCCACATGACTCGACTCTGCTCTACTAACTGCCAAAGTCAGTTATAGCTGCATTTTGACTATAACTAACTAGAGCGCACTCTAGTCGGTTCGAACTGCATAAGACATCCTTCAAGTTGATAGTATGTGACTACAGGTGAACATATGAACATGAGCTACACATCTGTACAACAGTCCCAAGCCCCAACCAACACCTGCAGCTGTGTGGCACCACCTCAGACATACCAAGATATAAAAAAGTGACAAAATATTGTACATGCACTACAGTCAGTGCAGTCTCGCACTGCGTTGAAGTATGGGAGATTCAAATGTAGTAGTTGCAAATGGATTTCCTGGTGGTGTTTTCCTACACGAGACAGCAAATAGCAGAATATACTTTCCAGAAAATGATCAATGTTACTTACACTATTTGGGATGCCTTCAATTTGGTTGTTCTCTTGCAACCAGGAGTGAAGGTGATGGGCTGTGATGTAGGGGTAACTGTGCTGATGGCAGGTGTCAAGATGACGGAAGGGGAATCTGAGACCGGGAGGGATGAGAGGCTTGATGGCTGCTTTGTATCCACTGCATTCTCCAGGGCAGTATGCAGGTAGCTATATTCCAGCTTCTGTGTAAAGGTAAGACTGCATGCATGATGCAAGATAATGGTGAGTTCGATGGGAGTGTCACGAGCACTAGTATCTTGATCCGCTAAAAATTGCTGCTTGCAGTTGGATACAATCAGGAGCGGGGGACTTTTGCTGTCTGGGGTAAGCCATGGTAGTGAGCCATGATAAAGGAAGACAAGAGTGAATGTGAGGGACTTGATATTGTCATGATGACTCAACTGCAGACCAAGATGACTATTGACAGAAGTGAATGTGGGTGTGCCAATGAGAGGAAGATTTTCTTGCATTGGAATGTGGATATGAGATGATGGATCGCAGTACCTTTGTGCAATGCCAAAATTGATAAGGAAGATGGTATCCTGCTCATTTCTGATGTCTGTCAAAATATTGTCCAGTTTGATGTCTTGATGAATGAAGTTGTGTGAGTGAATGTGCTCGAGGCGAGATATCTGTTTCAACAAGTCAGCCCGCAAACTAAAGACCCCTTCAAGTTGAGACTTACTAGTTGAAGTCTGATCTTTGCAACTTGAGAAAGACTGAATGAATCGGATAATTGCAAGAATAACTTGTGTAGGGATGGCCCAAGGCTCTCAAGCACCATGACGCAATAAACCCCTTCTCTCCCAAGCCAAACGGGTCGTGGAAACCCAGGTGTCATACCACTCTGGAGTGTATTCAGAACTCCATACTCATGTTCTAAATACAATTTAGGGCCATTGCAGGGCTCGAGCTTGACAGCGAACTCCTGGCCTGTAAATATGTCCTGTGAATGAAATACTGTGGCTGCAAACCACTAAGACAATCAACAATGAGCAGAATTGGAATGACATACAATATGAGCCACTTCCCAGCTTCTCCCCGATTCGATATCTCCCATCTACTCAAATTATGTATTACAGTGAGCTACGAACTAGTTTATCAAAGAACAGGGTTTGCAGGGATTCCACAATTGAGAGGCAGCAACCTGTGTCGACAGATTGAATGACTTGAGTCAAGAAATGAATTTCTGGATTTTGGTTGTCATTAGGGCCAGGGTCAAGTGTTGGCTTCGCAGCAGGCAGCAGTAGGTGTTCATCAGGTGACATGGCTCCATTGATTAGGGTAGTAGGATCAGAGATAGGACATTTGCCCAAGACCTCACATTGTCCTTGCTCAGAGGTCAATGACGTAGTTGGAGTTCCAGGGTTAACAAGTGAAGCTCACCATAAGCTGCTACATGTTACCCAGTTACTAGCATGGTTTGTCATATGCGTAGAAACAGTGCCACAACAAACAACAGGCAGAACACAAAATGCTCTGCCTGGAGAATGTACAAAGGGCATGGCATGTTAGGAAATGACCAGATCAAGTTGGTAAACAGAGTCATACAACAGGAATGTCATGAGGTTACCGACAGATCACTGAGAATTGGAGTTTGAGACAGTACAACACTGTTCTGCACAATACTAAAAGAGTTGAACATGATGTGATAACCCTTCCCCTTCCTCTGTCATAATAGCCTTCAACACCTCATCGACCATGCCACTGTCATGTCCTGGTATTGCAGTGGAAAGAATCTGACTGCTATCCTCATTGCGAAGCATCTCCTGTTACAACGTTGTCCACCACTTGAGATTTGGGTGCTCCTTCTTGAGAGAGAACTTGAGGATTTGTAAAGCTTCCATCAAGATGCTCTTGATCCTGTTGCATTGCCATGTATCTGTCAGCCCACTAGAAGAGAATGCTCGTTTGCATGGGACCAAAGAGGGCTGGACTAGGAGATAGTCCATGGCCATCCAGAAGATAGTTGGATACCGGTCTCGTTCCAACTCCCAAAACATGAGGGGGTTGGTGTTGGGATGGGCAAGGCTGGAGGTGACATACATATGTGTTATATTCTTGATCCATTGACTGTAGCCCTTGTTCCTCCAGCTGGATCATCATGTTGCTGAGCCCGTACCTCGCACCTAGCATCATAAAGGCACAAGGTTGTTCCAGGTAGATAGGTTGGGATGATGCGACAACTTGATTTGGATATTTTGCATGGTATTCTTCCAGCTAAATATATGTTGGGATTTGTAAAACAAGATCTCGATCAGTGATTGCTCACCTTGCGACGAATGTCTGCCTTGGTGGTCACAATTGCATCTGTCACCCAATGGGACTCCACCCAGGATAATCAAATACATGGGTTGACAACTTCGGAGGACAGAGATTAGATAGCTTGTCAAGATCACATCATGGGATGAAACTCACACATGGAGAATAAATAAGCTTTGCTGAGTGTGAGCTGATCATAATAACGATTGCCCCACTCAAGGCTGGGGGAGATGAACGGCACAAGTTGAGAATGTTTGTTCATCACACATAATCTCTTCCATTGAGCCAAGAATGTTTCATAAGATGGGACGACACCACCAAGTAATGGAATATTCTCCCCGCATATGCTGCATTGAGCATGGCAAGGGACCTGTGAGATGGTGAAGTCATGTATCAACATCACAGAGTGTAATGAACTTGTACCCCTAAAACAACTTCCATGTCCTGTAGAACCTCCCAGTCCAGATGTTTTAGCCTATCGTCCACAATCTCAGCATTGCATGGAGCGTCTAGGAAGTAGTTGACAGCCTATGAATCATAACATTAATGGTTAGCAATATTCACGAATCCACATCTTGTAATAAAATAAGGTGACTCGCTTGTTGAAGCACTCGAAAACAGTTGATCATGAAGTACATGGAGTCCCAACGCCTCTTGACATCGCAGAGCAGTTGGACTACTGGCAGCTGGACTACTCACTTATTGACATCAAATCACTCGTGCTTGTTTCCTGAGATGATTGCTGCCTGAAAGTTGGAACGGCACTGACTGGATGAACAAATATTGCACACAACCATTCTCCCACATCTGATGGGATTGCCACGAACCACTTTGATGTATTCGGCTTTGTTAATTACCTTTCCTGTTGCATCCTTCCATGTTGGTGGACACTCAGTGAAGTCAGCACATGTGTAGTTGTCAAGCGTGTGCTGGACACAAAGGTTGTAGATATGGGGTAAACAGCAGATGCAGCAGTCGACGGGGTCAAAGGTGAATTCTCATTCATCCAGTAGGATCCTGGAGAGTTCTGACATAGCAGTGTCCATGTTTGAAGTATTGTCCAGGGTAAAATGACCAATCTTAGATAATGAAAGTATTCAGCAACGAGCACAATGTGATGCAAAGAACATCTAGTACCTTTTCAAGAGGAATCCTAGCACGGTGGATAAGATGTAAGATCGTTTTGGCAAGGTCAACTCCTGTATGGCTTCCTGGAATGTAGTGGAATGTGATAAGCACGCACTTGAAATTTAACTTGGACATTCTGGGACCACTCTCCGCCTCTTGTCCAATCCAGTGGGCTGTGATAGCAAGATATGGGTCAAGAGATTTGCTCAACCAAATGTCAGCAGTGAACGATATTTCACCCATTGCTCTCTATATGTGGTCATCACTAACAGAAACAAAGACAGAAACACTACTTGCACACCGAAAGTTCAGCTTGAAGGGCAGAAAATATTGTCCCAAAGGCATTGAGGATGAGTTCCCACATTTTGGTATGGTGAGGGATGTTGGCATCAGTTATGCCTCATGGACTGCAGTAAAGGAGAAGTTGACAAAACTCTGGGGACTCAATCTTGTTGATAGCCTGAGACATCAACAGGAGTCAGAAGAGAATGGAAGTCCGATAGTAATAGTGTCCACAAACCAGGTCATTAGCAATGAGATAACATACTATGTAGTCCTTGAGTCCATCAATTGTGAATGGGGGAAGGTTGGCACCGAGTCCTGGTTGCTGTGAGGAAATAATGCCGATTGGTATGTGATCAGAGGGATCAGGAGTGGGAGGAGGGGGCAGAGCATCTAGCTTGACTCCAGGCTGGATAAGGACGTGCTTGAGAGTTTTGAATGTGTAATCAGATACAAACACAGCCTTGACGGACTTGAGTTTAATGGCCCACCCTTGCTTCTCTGCTTGCTCTAAGTAGAGCAATGCATGTCTGACCTCGATATGGTGACAAAGGGGCGTGTTCGAGGTTTTCCGGCTGAAATTATGCTGGATGTTGTACGAATCCCCTCTTGCAACAAGTTTGGTTGCAATTGATCTACCCCATGCAGTTTTCTATGAGCAAATACTTATGTATTGATCACCATAAATAGAATCAACTCACTCACACAGCTTACAGACAGTTTGTTCCATCTCCTTTCAGAAGAAATGGTCAATGTTGAGTGCCTTGTTAGTGGACGAAGTGTTGGTAGCTAAAGGGTCTGTAATGGTTGGATTCAAGTTGGACCTGTTAGTAGCAAGGGTGTCCATTGGAGATCTGTCGTTGGCCAAAGGATCCTGAGTAGCTGTATGGCCCATGCCTGCTACTGCATTGGCTACCAGACCAGTATTGCACCTACCAGGTACCTCTAGATCTACGTTTTCCTCCAATATGTCTGAATAATCATGAATGTTGAATTCTTCACCATCATCCGGTTCCCTATACTGAGCAGGTGGATGCTGGTTCCTGTGGGCTCTGGGACCTACTACTGGAGTGAGGTCAGGGATGGTGGGGTCAACAGATGGGCTCGATAGGCTTGGGAGACCAGATGGAGGGGTTGGGACTGGAGCCACTGAAGGGCCTTGACCTCAATGGCAACATTGTGACGGTTGCATGGGAGAGAAGAGACTGTTGAGTGCAAATACTGAATAACACTGTTAGAGACAATCCAGCTGATCCAGGTCAACAGAGGGGAAGAAAAAAAAAAAGAAAAAAAAAGCCTTTATAAACAGTGACTCAAGGGCATGTGCACAATGACACACTAGACCTCCTGGCTGCTGGTAGGCTTAGGGTCTTGGCAGGTCCCAAGTCCCAAGTCCCAAGTCCCTAAGGGTCTGAGCAGCTCACTGCAATGAACCTACATGGGCTTACATTAAGTGGATGAGCTTAAGTCTTGAGAAATAGCCTACATGACTACTAGACCACTGACCGCTGGCATTGGTAGCCTTGCTGTTTCCTTAATGCCCACACGATGATCAATTTTCAGTCCAATCACTGGATTTGTTAGCTGTGCAATGACCCAGTCGAATGAATTTGCAGAACTGTCAGTGGATCAGTCCATTGCTGCTCAGGAGTTGGGACATATTGCATGGACAAGTAAGAGACAGTGTCTGATTAGCATTCACACCAGTGGCTAGCCGACTTTAAACTGGCTTTGGTAGTTTAGTTGCATGTAGTCGAACCGCTAGTTTATTTCCAACTTGACTTGTTTTGGTTGTGGTTAGTCAGCAATGCAGTTATGGCTAAAACTGGTTAGAGCTGGGAACCACAGCAATGCTACTTAAAGCCAACTGGCAGGGGATTTTGTCCTCTTAGGCCACACAAAGGAACTACCTATGCACACCATGGCTCACCCCAGTTTGATCACCACTTCAAACCAGCACTTCCTGTTCCCTTACTAGTGCTTCGTTTGTAAACACTAGGGTACTACATACAGATCCACAGTCTAGTAAGAGTCCACTGCCTCACCAGTGTGTTGTGCACATCTGACTAACCACCCCACCATTTATGTACACTGTGTAACACCCCCCAACACCCATGAGGAGAGTCAGGGGACACAATGCAGTGACAGCAGGGCCAGGGGTGTCCCGCAACCATGTTGGTCTCAGATGGTTTTTAGAACCCAATTTCCCCCTGTTACAAAGGCCTATGTCCACAGACACCCTTTTACAGGATTTGGCCAAAAGGTAATCTGGTGATTGCCTTGTGAATGGCATGGGTGGCCACCCCCATCGACCGAGGGGAGCTGCTGCTCCTGTGAACCTCCTTTACTAAGGAAGGGCTCAGCGGGTTTACTATCTACATATTTCACACAACTTGGCCAATGAGGAAAATGTTGTCAGTTTGTGCTCAGCCTTGGCCACCCTCTGTCTCCTCAACCAGTAATGATAGACAAGCTGGAATTGTACCAACTGACTCATATTGACCCCCCACATGTATCCCAAACCCACCAATAATTATTTTAAATTTTTGTATTTCCTGAAATTTTGAAAACTAATTTTTTTGTAGCTCAGCCAATATGGGTTCAAATTGAATTGATTCCCCGCATTCATTCCATGGCCACCAAGTCAATTATTTCAATTATTGGGAATTTCAAAATTGATTTTTTCTTACTGGGTCAATGTGGAATACATGTGGTGGGTCAATACAAGTCAGATGGTACAATTCCAGCTCGTCTACCATCACTGGTCAAGGAGACAGAGGGTGGCCAAAGCTGAGCGCGAACTGACAATATTTTCCTCATTGGCCAAGTCGTGTGAAATAGACAGTAATGTCCAGATCCCCAACCACCAGCGGCAATCAGAAACTGACTGCGGGAGCTAGACAATACTCACCTGTGTCATTGACACGGTGGAGCGCGGCTGAGGCCACTGCGAACCTCCTTTACTAAGAGAGGACTCCCTTCCGCAATAGTTTAGAGTCGGCCGAGCCGTACCAGTAAGCGTGTCCAAACGACAATTTGACCTCCTTTGTCAGGGGAGGACTTGGTGGGTTGCGGCAGCGGCAGACTTCGGCGAGCGTGTCCAACGACCCTTTCACCTCCTTTGCTAAGGGAGGACTTGCCGAGCGGCGGGGCGTGCCGTCTTGACCGTCGAGATGCAAATTGCAAGCTACTGGGTGCTTGCTGTGCGTAGCATTTAAGCGGTCCCCCTCTATTTTCGCGAACTGAACCGTGTGAAAACCGCAGCCAGGTGGTGGTACGAGTTCAAGGAGCGCCCCCCACACTCAATCTTGCCCGAGATGTCAGTGGAATCGCTGTTGACTCGGTCGAGAAAAGATCGGCGTCACTTGCATGAAATTGGTCAGCCTCCGAAGTCACTCTGAGGTGAGCTGTGGTTGCAGACGTGATAATGCCGGTCTCGGGTAGTGAGCTCGGTCCGACCATGTCAGAGTGCCCATGTCAAAGAAGACAGAAAATGTCAAGCTGATGGGCCAGTGATTGCAAGCGGGACCGTCAGAGCTGCACGCACGTTTACACACTGAATTGACGTATCGATGGGCTTGAAAACAACACTGCTGCGGCTAGTTCAAGGAGTGAGTCCGTTGATCCCGGATATCTCCAGAGAAGCTCCGGAGATTGATGCTAAGGCCTTGTCGGCCATTGTTTCCGAGACCAGCGCATTACAGTAAACAATAACACCGAGTCACTGCACCCATCATACGTACCGTCACCCGTCCCACTTGACTCCCACATGATATTGAAACATAAAGCGACTCTGAAACTTTAGAGTCAGGCTCTATCCCATCCTCTCCTTGGACCCCCGTCTTTACTACCTCTACTTCTTGC
>JBBPNN010000672.1:0-18166 GCA_038090935.1 Hortiboletus campestris | reverse complement strand
ACCTGCAAACCCTGCAAAGGTATATCCCTACAGCTTCCCACGCGACGAATATTGAAACTCTTATGACTATAGCGCAGAACATCCAGTGTGATGGTGCGCGCCCTCTTTGCGGGAATTGCATGCGTCTGTCGGTTGCGTGCATCTATGATGCTACGGGCGGCTCTCCACCGCACCCTCGTCCTCTATCTCTGCCAGTCGGTCTACCTCGCAGCGACGATGGTTTGGAGCCGGACAATTCCGACGATAGTTCGGACTATGATCCGGGGCAGTTTGCCAGTGACTCGGACGAGGAGGATGAGGCTCGACCACATGAACGGTTTATATTTCGTGGCATGTTGGAACCGCCACCTTGGTGGCCGCGCATGGGAGGGTAAATGGAGATTTGGTGACCAAGCCTATGAGACTCGTCGTCAGTGTCACGAAGTGCAAAGGGGTTGCGAGTTAATTTTCAAATAAGATAAATGTGGTAGACTTACTCGTATCTTATGACAACGAAAAATTAAAACGATATGCGTTCATTGTTTCATTTTGTGGTTATTACCAGTGCCGGTCTGTACTCGCCCCGACTTCTGATCCTGTAGGTTACCCTACTAGACTCCTGGATATTGCCATGGCATAGTACCCTCGAGCGTCTCCTCGCTGTGAGCCCTTGTATCCCGAGAACAAAAAGGGCATGGACAAAAAAGACCTGTCCACCGTTTACTCTGTAGCAGGTTAACGACACGTTTTGCTACGATTGTACTGTCGTTCCCTCTTGGATCGTTGTCTAAAGGACAGTCCGACTGTTAATATAAGGCTGCTAAAGCGACTAGATGTCTGGCATTATGACCATGAACGTAGAGTGAAGCGGATATACTAATCACAATGTTCTTGAATCCACCATTTTCCTTCCTCTGTCCCTCTCAATCGCACTCTTATTCCTCAAACCACTCCCTTTATCCAACCGCCTCATACCACCGCCTACTCCGTCACCCATACTCAACGGCGCATGACCAGCCTGAAGCATTCGAAACAGCCCTTTGATCACCATGAGTGGATTCCTGCTCCCCCATACTTTTGCACTCGCGTCCTTGATGCCCGCCGCCTTGAGCACCTGATGTATATTCGGATTGCACCTCAGCCCGAACCCGACAGGCCGCGGCCGCAAGATAATCTTCGTACTTCCAAACTTGTTCTCAATATCCGTCCAAAACGTCCGCTTTTCGAACCGTTCGACGTAATCCATCGACCGGAGCGCCTTTGCGAGCGCTTTTTCGCGCGCCACGGCTGCCTCTCCGTCCTTGCCTTCGCCATACCCGACGAGACCGGCTCCGTCGCCAACGACGACGAGGGAATACATGGAATGTATTTTGCCCTTGCCGGTCTGTTGCGTGACGCGGCGCATAATGAGTGGGTAGATGTGTAATTTGGAGACCTGTTTTGGCGTGAGCGGGGACTCGCTCGTCGTATCAGACACGTCGCCCATGGTCTCTTCGTCGTCCAACTCTTCCAACTCCTCGGCCTCTTCCCGGATGTCCTCGCGGGCCTCGGGTGCGTCGAAACGGGAAGGGTCTTGAGAATCCTTAGCAGAGGTGTCGTAAAAATTGCCAACGATCATAGAGGGATCGTTGCGAACGATGACGCGGTTGGCAAAGGGGGCGCGTTGGGTGGGGGGAAAGTCTGCGACAGAGTGTTCGTCGAGGAGTTTGTCATACTGCATGAGGTCAGGGAGGAACCCATCTTGAGGGACGTCTGCAAGCGGTGTTCCAAGCACAGAGGCAGGTGTCCGCGCGTTGGGATCTGTGTTAACCGGGGCCAACAAATGTTCAGCCTGAGCGGTCTTGGGGGGCTTTCCCGAGGACGAAGACGTGGAATAGGCTCTTAGGGAGCGTATCCTCCGGGTAGGAATACGTGTCCATGATTGCGGTGGTCTCCGCAGTGCAGGAGCGAGACAGAGCCTGTTCATCCTCCTGGCCGTTTTTAATTGAGTCGTAGAGACCAAATTTCCGGGTATGGTTTTGTTTGTGGTTTCCCAGTTTGGAAGTGTCGCAAGTCTAGGTTGACGCAAGGCTATGATGAGCGCACCAGACCAAGGCTCGAATTCAGTTGCTACAGATCTGAACAGTGCAGACAATTCCAACCTGTTCGGTTACATAGATCGGGACAAGTAAGTCTACAGTCTCCCGAGTCTCCCGCGGTCCAATTCGTAATTGATCATCCACCCGTGCGACAATGACAGCGTGCATGGACTAAATCTCGCAGTCCCAGAGCAAGCAAAGGAACTCATTAAACAATGGTCTGATCGCGAGGATACGACCCAGTTTGCAGATTCGGGCGTGGACGATCAGGTGAGGACGAACCACAACGAGCCTGGAAATGATATCATGCGACCCTGCTGGCAGATGATCATACACGTTCCCTTTTCCCAGAACGTGCGCATCAAGTCCGTCATACTCAAACTCGGTAAAGCACCCTCCTTCCTTCCTCCTTGCGCATCCCGCCCTTCACCACGCTGTGATCGCTAATACTTCTTCTCCCTTTCATGTCGCCAATTTCACACACCGCCTCGCCGTCTTCCGATCGACCTGTGCTCGCGAATCATAATGGGTTGCACGGACGGCCGCATGACTGAATAGGACGCGGCGAGACCACTCCTCGGCATCTCAAGATCTTCGCCAACTACCCGAACATCATCGATTTCGCAGACGCGGAGCACACCAAACCACATCTCGACATCAGTCTTCTCGAAGGTGAAACGGGGGCTGTGGAGTACCCTTTGAGGGTAGCGGCATTTACGAGCGTGCACGCATTAAGCCTCTATTTCGTGAGTCGTGTTCTCTTTAACCTTTCATCATACCCTTTGCCTGGATTCGCTGTGCAAAACTTCTTTTCCTTTGAGGTTACCGTATATGGAGTCGTCTTCTTTAGATTGTCAGGCTTATCACGGACTTTATCATTACTGCGGACAGGGGGATTCGCTTGGCGGAGATCTATCGAGAGTGTATTTTGTAGGGTTCAAAGGTGACTCGAGGACGAGCAGAAAGGACGGCACGACCAAGCTCGAGATACCCGCTGCGAATGCGGCTGACGCACCATTGGTCGACCGGTTGAAGCAGAATGCAGGGGGACAACAGACAACGGCACGGTGATGGCAACCACTTTGTATCCATGATAGGGGAATTTCCTTTTTTGATCCAATGTTACTATTGAATATTGGCATGAACTCCCCTCCACCCCCGATGATCATCATGTCGTCCAACTCCACCACTTCTAACGATGAAGAGAGAATGAGCCTCACTATGCCCGTAGAGTCTGTGGAAGAGCTCGGCGCATCAGAACCTCCTGACCCAGGTTCCGATACGGCGCTGCTCGACCAATTATTGGAGCTCCTTTCGATAGACAGCTCCGCAGACGACGAAGACGACGACGACGAGATCGCAGATATCATCTCCGACTTTCTGCATCCATCCATGTCTGACCATGAGATTTTCGAGTGGCAGCAGAGCATCCCTGCCGAATCTGGTACATCACTCGCCACTTTGCACATGCACACCGCACGGGCGCCCGCGCACCTGCACGCGGAGAGGCCAACAGAACGCACTCATCAGGCGAGCCCTGACCCACCCACCATCTTTCTTGGCAGTCTGATGATCTCACGTAGTCCTATGCAGTGTCCGGACCCATTTGCTGGATAGGTCTCTCTGTTGGGTGGCCCCAGACCGATGTCTCGTTTAGACGTTTCGGAATGGTACACTGGAGCCATACCCCGTACATCAGCATCAGCTCGCAGTACATGTTGCCGCGGACCTTTCGATACCCCCGCGCACCCTTGGATTCGCTCAACGGAACACCACAGTGCGATCCAGACACAGCCGAGCCAGGCAGGGTTGGCACGTTATTTTATCCAGATTCGCTGTTCCCACTGCCTTCATTGTGACTCTCAACATCCCAGTTTCTGGACGCAGCCTAGCCTCATCCTTATCCAGGGCAAAATACTTTCAGTAATCAAAAAAGATACTCGGGACACTGCATCACCTGTAACTTTTACAATGACACAATGTAGAAAGAGAAAAGAGACCATGTAACCACAATCAGAAGCAAGACGTTGTGAATCCATGTTTTTTTAATCGCTTCGACCACTGGACCGACTGTGGTTGGTGCTGACAGACATCGAGGACCCAGCCGATCCCGAGCGAGAGCGAGCATGACCCCTGGAGGACTTCGGTGAAACAGAAAGATCACGTCCTCTTTTCTCATCCCGACTATCATCACTGCGCGGGGGAGGGGAGCGGTCGCGACGAACTGGAGACTCGCTCCTCTCACGTCCTCGCGCCGGGGGTGGCGATTCGTATTGGTCACGGTGACGACGCGGAGAGGGGGAGTGTGAGCGGCGTCGAGGGGGAGAAGCAGAACGCTCCAGCGCTCGACGAGGCGGGGGCGACCGCCGGCGCGAATACACAGGCGAACGAGGGCGACGACGGCGCGCCGGATCTGGTGACCGTGACCTCGACGGCGATCGTGACCGCGTTCGTGGTCGCTCGTACGCCACCTCACGACGACGAGGGGGGGAAGCTCTCCTATACGAGTCACGCCCTGCCCTCTCTCGATGGGACGGCACAGGTGGTGGCGGCATCCTCTCCCTTCTCTTCACTTCATCCGCTTCGCGTTCTCGCCTCATCCGATCCTCCTCTCTCCTCCTCAATCGATCCCGCTCCCGCTTCTCTACTTCCCATCGCTGACGCTGCTCCTGCATCTTCGCCCGTTCTTCCCCCCGTTTCTTTTCCCGTTCCTCGCGCTCGATGAGCCGGACCCGCTTGTTCTCTTCTTGCTTCTCACGATCAAAGGCCTCGCCTTCGGTATAGTCTCTGCGGGTACCGAGTGCACGGGCCATCTTGTCTAACTCGATTTTTTTGGCGGCGGCAGTGGCGTGCGTGTCAGACGGCTTTATATTTTTGGCAGGAGTTGCGAGCGATGCGAGGTCTGCCAAAAGTTCTTCGCGCAGCGCTGCCACTTTGACTTCGATCTCTGCTTCCTCGAGTCTGTTTAGGCCCCCCCCAAAAAAAAAAAAAATTTGTGAGTGATTGAACAAGGACATGGGAGGGGGGGAGACAAAGGAACGTACCCATCGTCCTCGAGCGTCAACTGCAACTCCAAGCACTTGACTTCTACTTTTCGCTTTCGTTCGTGTTCCAGAATCGCTTCGTCTGGTTCTCTGTGTTTGGGAGGTGCGACGTCCCACGCCGCAGCGCGCTCAGCGGCGGTTTCATGCGTCCGAAGAATAGAGAGGTTGCGTTGGACGTAACCATTCGTACCACTAGAAAAAGATAAGAAAAAGATCATGAGACATCCGTATTCAGAGACACTATGACCCGAGGGGTGTTTGGGACGTACCTTCCGCGGGGAGTTGTCAATCCGATTCCATTGTACATGATGGTTTGATGTTTGGGTGCACTCGCTTACTAAGGCGAGGCAAGCGCCGTGGTAAATTCCAGTGGCAGTGCTGAGCGCAGCACTTGTCCTTGTGGCACGACCTTGATAACCGCGTACAATCAATCGTATAGGTAAAATCCTTCTTCAGACTCGAGTCAACTTGAAACCATGCGGCTCAGCTCCAGTTATTAACCTACGATTTATTCAAAATAATAGACGCCATGGCCCGAAGGAGGACCTTGCACGGACTCGGAAAGCAAGCGTGCACTGTTCTGACTCGAAACGTCCGCGCTTTGTGAGGCGAGCCCGTTCCACGTTGTGGTCGTGTGCACTCAATCCTGCTGTACTCGTCCCTCCTTTACTCTTCCATTCGAGTCTGGAGAGCGGTCAACCCGTTGGCTATTCAAACATAAAGATCGAGACGCACACTGATGCAATCTATCTGGCATCGCCAACGACCCCCAGTCCGAGGCAAAGTGCGTCCAAATTCAAGAATACTGTAGCCTGTTTGACACGGTATGGTGGTGGATATCCAACGGAACTTTTTTTTTTCCATTGCGTCCGACGGTCGGCGAGTCATTCCACTCCCACGAGGCGATGGCGGGGATAATTATATCACCAAAAAGAGATTCCCCCCTGAAGGCCAAAGGACAGCGCGACGTTACCCGCTCGAGAACGTGGTCATCTCTCGCGATTTCATGCAAGGAAGGATAACAGAGTATCTCGAAATGGCCACAGTGGACACGAGGACAGCAGTGGTCAATTCTGACATTTTCACGTTACGAGGGGAGGGGGAAAGCTCGATGTTGATCGAGGAGGGAGGACTGATACTTCACGGTGTTTTTGAACCTGACTTGCCCGACGGTATATGAGGGTGGTGAGGTCCACCCACGGGTCGAGCATAGCAGCGACGAGAAGAACCCCGAGTGTTACCTCGAACTTTGGACTTTGCGTTTGCAGGTCTGGCAGTTGGGGGGTTCCGAGTCGAATCGGCAAGCAGAGTCGGAGGTTTGGACGTTCGTCTTGTATATGGGCAGGCACTATATCCCCCCCTCTCATTGGATGACTTGGAATGGATTCTATAGGCTCATACGAGTTGAATGCTATCCTTTTCTTAAAATTAAATTCCGACCGGTGGTCTGACGGTGTGTCATGAAGACAGAAACCGTCAGGTTTGGATACGTTATCAAGGTTCTTCTTGACCTCGCAACGGCTTTCGGCTGGAGAAATCAAAAAGCACACCGCGGTCCAAACTGTTCGACCCAGCGATCTAGATACAGCATACGGTTTGATCGTGCACACAACACGGAAAAAAAAAGCAAAGAAAAAGAAATTCGATCACTATGTGAACAAAGATGTACTCGGACTCGTCCCCCGCACGTCTCCTACCGCTTCCGCCTCGCACTGCTTCGCGTCGCAACCGTCCCGCTCCCACTTCCAGCGACAGACGCCTTCGAACCGGTGCTCTTCCGCCCCTTCTTTGTCGGCGATACAACCTCGGTATGGTCCGGCGACAGTGACGATGCCGTCGAGAGCCTCGATGACCTGCGCGCGGGCGTCTTCACCTCGGACGGCCGTGCCTTTGCCTTGCCCTTGGCGGCGGTGGTAGTTGCAGTCCTCCCTGCCGGTGCCGTAGATTTGGCATTGGATTTCGACGTGGTCGTGGACGCGCCAAAGAGCCCCGAGCTTCTCGTACGTCGCGACGGACGCGGGGGAAGCGGCGCGATCGCATCGTCCTCTTCCTCCTGCTCGTCAATTTCCGAATCTTCGTCACCGTGCGCACCCGCGTGGTCCGTGTCGTGCTCGTCATTGTCTTCGTCCATCAATGCGCCGGGTATGGTCTGATTCGGGCTCGGCCTGCTTGAAGAGGTTCTCCCCGTGTGCTTCAACGGTCGGCTGGTACCACCGGTGGTCGTCGCGGTGCCCTTTGAACTGCGATGGGACTGAGAACTAGCGGAAGGACGCGGAGGAGTCTGGGCCTGCATCCTCGTGCGGGTGCTCCGGCGGGGTGAATTCAAGGGCGTGGTCTGTGACACCCGATCGTCCTCTTTCTCACTGTCATCCTTGTCCTCATTTTCAATTTGATCATGTCGGTCTTCATCATCCTCATCATCCTCTTCCTCATGGTGGAACGCGCCAGGCGGTGCACGACGTCTACTCGTCGTAGTGGAATTGCCGCTCATGCTCAGACTCTCGTCTCCCTCGCGAGAGGGCGAGACACGAGCGCGACGCGGCGGAGAGGTATACGGCGCGTGTCCGTTTCCGCTCAGGCGCTTCTTCCCATATCCACCTGCGCTGCCGTTCTGCGTTGATTTCCTACTCCCGCTGAATACGCTGAACCCGAAATCCAGCCCATCCCCATCATCCTCACCCATCATTTCCTCGACTTCGCGCCTATCGAGGGTAAGGTCTGCAGTGCCGCTATTATCGTACGTGATGAAGTTCTCAGCGTCGTCTGCGTCCTCGTCCGTCGCAGCTTCTTCATCTTGATCCTCTCCGCCCGACTCGTCGCGATGAGCCTCTTCGATTATCTCGACATCAGACCCAGATCTCATGCTCACGTCTTCGCCGTCACCTTCGCCACCCTGTGCTTTTCCGTTTTGTTTCGCCGTGTTAGTTCCCTGCCCTGAGCTCTTGGCAATGCTGGAGCTCGCCAGCGCGCTTCCCACATCAAGCGACGCTCTCGCTGCGGGAGCTGACGGCGGCTTGTAGAATGCGTTCGGGGCATTTTTTGCGCTTCCCGTGGTGTCGAAAAGTGAGACGTGGGTGGCGGGTTTTGCAGCGGCCGCTGCGGCGGTAGAAAACACCGTTCTTCCCCGCTCTGTGATCACAACCCTACCCGTGCTGACACCTGTGGTAGGGGGTATCGGCGACCCAAACGCCGTGAATTTGGGTGTTGGTGGTACTTGACCGGAAACCGGTTGGGATCGGGCCACGCGCGACGCAAAAGGTGACTTGTTAACCTGGCTGGTTGTAGACACTGGCACCAGTGTTGCCTTGCTTGCAAAGCCAGCACCGATGGCCGACGACGAACGCGAAGCGGGGGGAGCGGGCGATCCAGTACCTGCACCGACATCTTCCCAGCTTGTGCTCAAGCTCAACTCGGCCGCCAAGGGCCTCCTCGTAGCAGAAGCCCCAAGTCTCGGCGTCGACGCCAACGATGTGTTGGCGCGTACACCCGTAGCAACCTTGCCGATCTCGTCTTCAAGTAACGTTCGCTCCGCGGGTGGAAGGGTTGCAAAAAGGTCCTGAATGATCGACTTTCGGTCAATCATGTCCCGACCAGACGACGTGGCTTGTGAGGCAATACTTGAGGAAGATGCTCCGCTTCCAAGAGTGGGCGAAACGGAAGAAAACTGGCGGTCGAGCTTGATCGCGCCAACATAGTCCCCGGACTGGATCGCGCGCACACAAAGGAGGTCTTGCAGGATTGATACTGCTTGTGAAGATAGCACAGCACCAGATGGGGTGGCCACGGTGCGCATGTTGACGCTGGACAACGAAGAGGACGTCGAAAATTGGGAAGGAAGGGCAAGTGCATATAGAGAGGACTGTTCGTAAGACGAGAGTGGAAATGCAAGGAGTTGAGCGAGGGGTTCTTGTTTTGGCGTTGCTAGTGTAATTTCGTGCAGCAGTTGGTTGCCTTGAACAGGAAAATATTCAGAATAAACACGTACGCATCAAGCACCAGCCAACAATTTTTCCGAGAAGCCTTTCCCTGGTATCGCTTCCTTCGGGGAACGATTTTTGGTATGCCCATGCGTCCATGAAGGACAGTTGGGCGAGTGAGAGCGCGTAGAGGTCGATGTCGTCGGGCTCGGTGAGGAGAGGTTTCGCAGTGCGGACGTACTTGACGACGAGTGCTGCGATAGCAGGGGCGGTACCACTCGCAAAGGAAGCGGGGGAAGACGACAGAGCAATCGCTTGCAGTATTTTTGAGACATAGTCCCTATTCAGACGGGCATCCGAAAGTATGGAGACTGCTTTCTAGAGACGAATGAAGAGTCGCTGTTAGAGATCAAGGGATGAGGAACGCCAAAGGTAGGACGTACAGGGAGGTGAGTGCCGGTGTCCAACAACCAATACGCATCTGCCAGCGCCGCAAACTGGGGAGCTATGCAATGGTCTTGCAAGTAGCGGGCATCCCAACCGGGGTTGGTTGCCTTGGGATCCGTGTCCCAAGCCCACTTGAGAAGGATATACACCAAGCAGTCCTTCTTGAGGATGTCGTAGACACTTTGATCGATTGCGTCGAGAAGTTTCCTGAGGGCGGTCCAGTCGGCGGGTGGGAAGAGCATGTCAGGGCCGTGTATGCCACCGCGAATGAGGAGAACATCGAGTATGAGCAAGTCGGACAAGCGTGCGCGGCGGGATTCGATGGACTGTATTTTGTGCGAGGTGAACGGGAAGGCGCCAGGTTGGGCGGCAGCGAGTGGGGAAAAGCGTGCGAGCCAGTCGTCCACGGTGGACGGGGAAGCGTTTTCAGAGTCCTGCAAGAAGTCAGCGCTGGAAGCAGCGACGACGACGAGCAACGTACGACGTCCATCATCTCTACTCGCGTGCGACCACAACGTCTCAAACAATAGTCGGGATTCGGCTATTTCCGACGACGCGTCGCTGATGTAATACTTGAGCGCGAACAAACAACATTCCGTGTCTGGCTCTCACCACTTCGAAGCATGTCACGAAGACTATATGACGAACTGATCACTGTCGAATATTCTGCTTAGCCTCCGCTCGAATCTATTATCTCGCTACGTTGCGACACAAACCTCTCTTCCATCCTAATATCACGCTGGTTAGACATTAAGGATTGGAAGACCAGTTCCAACACTTTGCGTGTCTTAAAGGTCATTTTATAATACTATTCACAGAAGATAATATTCGAGCAGAGATGCATCCCACCTTTTTCGTTCTGACCTTTCACGTTTGCTCCACGCCCGCGCGTGACATCCTAAGTCCCGTTGCTCGGCTGTTTGCTCTGCCTGTTACGCACGCGCTCCTCCCGTCAGGTTCAAACCGGTAGGCAAGACGGCCACGACAAGGAAAATGATCAATATGTTTGTGGAACCGTGGAACGCCAGTGATTACAAGAATATGTGGCGTCATTCATTCTGAGGTATCAAAAAAGTACAAGGAAAACATACGACGGGACGTGGGCTGCGACAACGATAAGGAAACAAAAATGAATGGAGCAAAAGGTGATGGCGGCAGTAAACGATCGAAGACCTGGGAGATGACGAATGCAGGTACCTTCACCTCTGGGACGACCTCAACTGGCGGGCTCCGGTAGTGCTTAGTCGAGTCCTCGGGGGGGACATACTAGGGGGGGCGGGTGTACTGGCAGTGCGCCGAGTCCTCGGGCGGGAAGGGCTAGTATTGGTGGGTGTACTAGTGGCAGTGGACCCAGTGGCGTCTCCAGACCTGGCGGTGCGCCGTCCCCGCCCCTGAGGCGACGTGAGGCGACGGGGACCCCCATTCTTCTCCGCAACGCGAACACGCTTGGACGAACTTTCGGAGCGCTGCTCTGAAGGCAGACCCTCTGCCTTTCTCTTGCTACTCGTGAGCCTGGCAGCAGTGGGAAAGGCAGCGATCCTAGAAGTCGACTTGCGGCTGCTCTGTCGTCGCGGTATCAGGGGCTTCACGGGAACGTCTAACAACGAAGTCCCTAGCTCTCCTCCCATCTGAAGCAACACATCGTATCGAGCCCGAGCTTCAGTGACCTCCTGCGCAGTAGCCCTATCCTCCTCGGCGGGGATCGCATCGCGCATTTTTGCCAAGATAGAGACGAACTTATCGTGAGTGACGGCTACGGGGGGGGCTTCGGACTCATGCCATACAAGTAATTCTCGCAGCTCCAGCATTCCATCCCTGAATATTTGCCCGGCTGTCCCATCACTCCAATACGGGCTCATGCTATCCAGGAATTTCAACACAGGAATGTCGCGCTTGAAATCGAAGATGTCCTCCGCTGAGAACTCGTGCAAGCCAGGAGTGGCCCAAACAGGTACGCCCTTTTGCTCCACAGCAACAGGCATGCGCAAACCACCCCTAAGGGCACTCACCGTGGGCTGCGTGAGCTGATGGACGGGACCGTCTGGGGTGGGTGCTCCATGTGTAGCACTGTCGTCACCGGAGTGAGCAGGGAGTTCTAGGTAGTCCCGCCATTCTCGTCGCGTATCATAGGGACCGTTGGAGTTCACGCTAACGATCCAGATGACCCAGAAGAGAGCTTCAAGATCGTGACAGGCCTTGTGGCGGATCTGGCCCAGCGTAGCCTTCTTCGTGAGCAACTCAGCAGATAGAAAGGGATAGGTACCCTGCGAAAGGAGCGTTAGCTGTGAACCGCCACCACCAAGTTCAACAGTGGACTTACAGTAATCCCTCCCTGCATTTGGCCTGCAGTGTTCTGGTCCTCTGCTAAACCCCAATCACCCAAAACTGCGGAACGCTTGGGATACTGGGCGGAGTCCGAGGGCCAGTCAGGAATCACGTCAGTGACGTCCAGGGGGTTATCGATAGACCACCAGATGTTTGTCTCACTGGGGTCGCAGTGGAGTAAATTCTTCAACAAGCCATTGAAATGTCCTGTGGCAAAAGAACGGAAACCGTAAACTTCTTGCTTCTTGCGAAGACGACACTGTGGACTCACCGGCCACAGCACACATCATGCCATTCAGGAATTCTCGTCGACACGAGAACCAGCCAAGAGGCACTCCACACGTTTCAGAAAGAGTACGGTAGTGCTTGCGCGACTCGTAGGTACCCAGATTTTTCCAATCTGAAAACCTTTGAAGGATCGCCAAAGTGCTGTCGTCCTGTGAGGTGGAGCTGTCGTACCGGATGCGGACCTGAGTTGCAGCGACGAAGACAGGGATGCCACGAAGATAAGTTTGATCATCCCATTTCTTCGTGCCGAGGGTCTCCTTGTTACCACGAAAGATGCCGAGGGTGTCCGCTGGGCCAAAATACTTGGCCTCATCAGAGCTCATTGGTCGGGGATTGCGCGAAACGTATAAATGATGGTTGTCAACATCATTGGGCCCAGGATCTAGGAGCCAAGTGTCTTTAAGGACATAGAAAACATTGCCGGCCCTGCAAAGCAGAACTTTGGTTCCCCTTCCTCTCCAGCAAATACTCCGGTAATAAGTCTGGCTCAAGATTTTCAGCCGGTAAACATTCGGCTGGTCACTATTCTCCTTGAAACCCTTCAAGCTGATTTTATACACCCCACTTGCCAGCTCAAAGTCGACATCGAATCCAAGATGACAGGAGATGCCGAAGGACATGGTAAGAATTGTCTTGATGAAGAGGTAAGGATCTTTATTGGCATCGATAGGCTCGGAGTAGAAGGTATTACCGCGAGCGAAGAGGACGAGGAAGAGTTGAGAGCCGCATAGGAATGAGCCAAGGAAATAACAGCGACTAATCTGACAAGCGGCGACGTAGCCAGAGATCTGTTGCAATTGTAGTGTGGCATGGAACGGATTGGGGTCTTTGAAGCTTTCCTTGACTTCGCAGTACGTTAAGATTGCACTAAAATCGACGTTGGGGTCATACTGCTTCGATTTAGGGACTAGGATGATGTCGGGTTTGCGTTGCCCTTCTACTAGACCAAGATCATGTGACCGCCACGCATAGAGATTCGGGAGTGAAGCCCAGCGATCACCGGAGACCTTGCAAGCAGACTTAAATATCTATTCCCTCGCGGGTGGGCATATAATAGGTGGTGATTATTAAAGCAACTCGCCTCGTTGAAGAGCTCGGCCCATCGTTGTTCTCGCGAGGGATTTGAGATTACGACGTCGTCTTGGTCCAAAACGGGGACGTTCTCAACCTGCCACTCTCCTGACGATGCCCCGCAGACGAAGTACCCTTGGGAAACGCAACTCTCGTGAACTTTCTGTATGGAGGTTTGATATGTAGGATCAAAAGGGGCTGCGGAGAGGAAGAATTGGTCGGGCGGGAACTGATACACCTTGTTGTTGCAGCTCATGTCTTTCTTGGTGAACTTGTCCATTATGGAGCGACGCAACTGTTGTCGGCCGTTGTGTAGGGGGGGAAGGTAAGAGCCGGTCTACATCAAATATTTACAAAAGAGGAAAGATTAGAAAATTAGAGGGTAGAAGAAGAAAGGCTTAGGCGGGGCGGGACTGGCATTGAAAGTCGTCGAGCGAAAGGAGGATTGCGTCGTAGGCATTACAATATAAAAATCTGGAAATGCAGGGGCAATCTGTCTCCCGGTAAATTCCCAATCTGTTTGAACGTCCACCCAATAGCTTGTCTCAGGAATGGTTAGACTGGCGACCAATCCAGACGGACGAAACCTCATACATAGATCTCGGATTGGTCACCAGTCAAAGGGTGCGCCCAGTGGCCCCAGCACTGTGCACTGCTTATTTCTAATTCAAGACACTGGGCTCAAAGTGAGCTGTGGCATCCTACTAAGGTTTAGTCGGGGCTCGAAGTTTGCCGAGTCATACTAGGTTCGCTCAGTTGCACGTCCTAGTGCCCGCTTCAGCAGTCCACGTATGGCGGATTAGGTCCGAACCTCAGTTTGAAACCTCGCCTGAGTGTGAAAACCTAATATGAGCTGATTCCACTGTCACGCCTTGTGAGTTGTTGTCGACCACAACGCCGTCTCAACGGATTCGGCTTTTTCCGACACCGCGTCGCTGATGTAATAATTGTTTACATTTCATTTGCACCCCAAAACTAATGACCAAATTTACTGCTTAGCCCACTGGAATCCCGCTGCGTTGCGACGGCACAAACCTTCCCTCCATCCTAATATCATACTGGTTAGGACATCACGTATCTCTAAGGTATGAAACAAACGTGTAGCCTCGCAGCGTGCACCCTCCGTGGATTTAGCAGCGTCCTCAGATAAGACTATGGCGCGGGTGAGTGAGCTACGCCGCAGAAATATGCACAGCCCTATCACGATGGTAAACATGCTTAGCGCTCACTTGTCAACATGAACGATCAGACTCACAATACTAGTCTCGCAGCAATCAAGTTCATGCTCGGTGCATCGAGCGACATCCCCAGAGGAAGCAACTGGCAACGCGTTGACGGCGGCGAGCGCAGCCAAACCGGAGAGGACAGCGAAGAGAGTGAAATGCATTATCATAATCGAGTTAAAGATCGGAAGACTCGTTTCAACATTATGCGTGTCTCAGACGTCATTTTATAATACTTTAGCAGCAACCATAAATATTATATCTCGAGATCTCTTTTGATTAGTGATGTTCAGGGCTTGGCCTGTCCTGATATCCCTGGCTTAGGCGGCCGGGCCTGGCTTCAGAGGGCTTCTGCCTGGCCAGGGCCTGACACGAAAGCGGGGGGACTTACCAGTGCAGGAGGACACGCTGGACTCGCCAGTGCGACGGGGCTGTTTCGCTGTGGAAAGTATGACAGGTGCGAAATAATGAGTGTCCATCAAGGAAATTCAAGAAAAACATACCTTTAAGTTGTATACCGCCAGTCTCAGCTCTCTCGTTGTCCGCATGATCCGCATTAAACTTGGGACGATACTGCCACGACGAAGCTACTCCGCTATGGATAGTATAGTAGCCACAAAGCAATGAGTGTGGATGAGGGAAACATTTAATAAAAAGACACACCGTGACTTTTTCCACCCCACGTGTTGGTTCCCTCGTTGTCTGCATGATTGCAGATCCGAGTCATCGACGATCGAGGATTAATCAAAAGACAACCGCGACGATTTTTTTTTCGACCCTACGTGTTCGTTCCCTCGTCGTCTGCATGATCTGATTGCAGATCCAAGTCGTCGTCGATCGAGGATTAATAAAAAAGACATACCGTGACTTTTGCCACCCCCAGTGTTGGTTCTCTCGCCGACTGCATGGTCTTATTGCAGATCCAAAGCATCGGCAGTCATACGGTCGTCAACCGCACGTTTTCTGCTGTGCGTTGAGATGGCACAGTTGGTCGTGCTCGCCTATGTGGGGGCCTTGTGGCTACGGATTTCTGGCATTGCATTGTTGTTCGAGTCCGTGAGGCGAGACGAAAGTCTTGTAGTGCGGCGTGGTTGAAGAAGTCGCTCGGAATCAATGGCATCGTACGTCGTCGGTGATAAGACGATTAAACTCCTTATACTGGCACCTGAGGCAATAATGAATAAGACATGCCAACATATAGGGAACTTACCGGAAAGCAGATTGCGCCTGAGTTAGGGGAAATGTAGGTTGAATATGATCTCAGATTTTGTGCCACAGCCAACCACCGTGCACCACCCCTGGATCTTGCCGTTCGCGGCAACCTGATGCCAGCTCATGACACGAGTCGCAATTCCGTACTTACCAGCCACCAGGGGGTTTTGGTGGGTACGTGTCAGTTTAAGTTACATAGTCCCACAGTACTCACATGAATCGAAGGCTCTGCACGTCATATCTCCATAGATGTATTTCCTCATGCAAAGTGACGCTCTCGTCATTATCATCATCGTGGTTGCACCTTGTTGCCAGACGCCGTGCTGCCTCCCACAAGAAAGAGAAAGAGCAAAACGGTCGGGATTCGGCTATTTCCGACAACCGTCAACGCGTCGCTGATGTAAAACATTATGTAACCGCGTGAGTTTATCCAGCCTTTCATCCCACAGGCACAACGCCCACCTCCACTCGGGAATGGGGCACAAGGCCCCACTTGGGCGAGACGCTCACGACGCCGACCATGACGGGCGCAATGCACAATGCCCACCGCCTCACGTCGTCACTCGCAGTGAGCACGTTTCAGCCTGTCTATGCTCCTGCGCATGCAGTCGAGCTTCTTGAACAAGGCCGGGATGTCTTTTGGGCCCAGCTTACCCGCCTCTCCGTTCCCCGCTTGACGATCTCGTGATACCTAGCCAGGCAGGAAAAACGCTGGCAGACGAGTTCACGCAGCTGGTCTAATGCTTTCAGTCAGCACGGAACTGGTCAGCATTGGTCAGCGCGTCGATGGTCTCGCCACATTCACGCGCACCGATGGAGAGGAATCTTGCTTTTCCAGGATTTCCAGGGTCGCTGAAGAACTTGGTGATGTAATCTGAGGCAAGTTCTCTGCCTGAACCAGTAGCTTTTATTTAAGATCCCTCTGCGTCCCATTGGGGTGCATCGCCCCACCTGGGGACCTGCAGCTTACGGCCATGTGTTGTTTTTGGCACTTGTTTTGTCCATTCAACATGCTGTCAGCCAGCATTCTGGGTACTTACGTGCCAAGGCGCGCCTTTAGTTCTACCCGTACGAGCGGAAGGGGTGGGAAATGTAAAGCACCAAGGAACGCATAAGAACTTCACAGCAGAATTCTCTAAGCTTCAGCCCGTCAACTGCCCCATCCACCACACTGACGATGTCCCGCGACTCCCACCCCACATGGGCATTGGGGCTCGCCCAGAAGCATCCTGATCAGTTCTTATCTGATCATGTCTTCCAGGATCTCCGCGTAGACGAGTTCAAATTCGGCAAAGGAAAAAGTGGAAGCCTTGGCTTGAACATGATCTCGCAGTACATCCGTGTGCCCCAGGACTTCTCGAAGCTCCCCCCTGACACAAAGAAGCCCGAACTTCGATGGAAACCACTGGCAATCCACCTCAACGCTATTGTCACACCTTCCGCCTTGCAGAAAAATGTCATCCCTATTCGCGTGGATGCCTTCCACATAACTGTGCGCTCCCTTGAAACCCAGACCACGATTGATGATCATGGTCCATCAGCCATCACAGCCGATAACAGTATCCACCTGAACGCCAACACGAAGAAGTGGGGGCGGGAAGATAACCTGAAGGCTTTGGCTCAGGAGGTCGGATTTACTGACGATCAGGAACTTAAATATGAGATGGAAATGAGGGAGGGCTACAATGGCGCATATATGGAGGGCTTGGTGAAGAAATTTCGGATGAAGGTAGAGCGAGCCATTCAAGAGCTTCTTGGAGGAGATGTCGCGGTCAAGTGGGACGGAGACAAGACTTTCATGATACCCGAACTTTCCGCAGGATTGCCTCCTGGTGTACAACATGGTGTCGTCGCGAATAAATTATGGCCCATCCAAATGGTCGATGGTAGTCCTACGACGGTAAGCTTGCACAAATCGTCTTGACGAAGTGACGATTATAGGTCTTCCTTGCTAGGTACTGAAGTTCTACTTCGTCGATGGCACAAAACCTCAGAAAGAGGCAGTCCGCACCACGATTCAACAAAGCGCCAGGGATGACGCAAAAGAGAAATATAAGCAAGAGAACGCCGTCGCCCTAGACAATCCTTTTGACTTTGTAACGTGGGAGGATTACGCCAATGTTAGGTTCCAAGAAACTACGGAAAAGGGCGAGTCGGATATACGAATCACATTCAAGGGGGCTGGGTTCCACACCGCGATCGGAACAGTGGCCCAGACTGAAAAATACGCAGAGCATTCTATGGTGCTGGTGGGGCTTACACACAAGTGTCCTCCTGGCAAAAAGCATCGTAGGAGTATCCTTCACGAGTTCGGACATACTCTTGGACTGCGTCATGAGCATCAGGGTCCTGCCGCACAAGAATGCTTGGAGCTGGGCGAGGAATCGGTCAAACGAAAGCACAGCGCGAAAGCCAAACATTTTCTTGGCAGGATCAATGACGAAAGCCTATGGAACAATACGAATTTTGACTCAGAATCTATCATGACGTATGTGGTGGTTTGCCCAGTGCTTTGATGAACCTGATCTTGACGCTTTTAGATACCCCATCCCTGAGGAATGGCAAAGGCAGGAAGATAAAAT
>JBBPNN010000671.1:0-18195 GCA_038090935.1 Hortiboletus campestris | reverse complement strand
CATACCAAACAGAAACGATAGAAACGTGCAAACGCCCGCCAAAACGCGGTCGAGGGGGGGACTACATACTACCGTAGCGGGAATTACCAAAACGTGGGAATCCATGCAGCCACAACGACGGACTGCCTCATCGGGATCGACGGCAGCCTCATACTAGACGCGGCTGGTCTCCAGAGCTCGTTCCGTACACCGTTGCTGACAATAATCTAGTGTGGGCATGTACGTGATTCATCGAGGTAGCTCGGTTCGTCAAGTGCGGCCATCAGTTGGAATGACTCAACTGGCAGTGGTCCACTGTCTCCACTTGGTCAAGTGCATTTACGTATAGTCTTGTTTCTCGGGCGCGTTTGGGGGTCTCGGAACATCACCGATAAGAATCCAAACCCATGGGCCGGTCTATCGATTCTAGGTCGACTCTGTGAGGAATCGCCGTTCTCATCTTCACTGACATGAAACCTAGTGCATGACTCTCACTGCATGGTGTCCCGTGTTCGGACGTGGTACCGATCAGATGAGAATTCCGCCTCTTCGTTTCGGTGTGTCATCGCCTTATTACTCAACCACTTCCGTGGTCGTGACATTGACATTTTCTCAAGATTCTCTACATGGCGCCCGTCATCACCGCGGTCGAGTTGCTTCCATTCCTGAGATTGCATACCGAAACACGGAACCTTTGCATGGACAAAGTCGGTCCAGCCTTGTGAGTCGTGACCGCCGTTCCTGCACCAATCAGATGTATGTAGTCGTTTGATTGCTCCACGGGTGGGTATAAATACAAGGCTGCAAGTTGGTACGAATCCAATAGTCCCTCGAACACGATCACTGCTTATCTTGCTATATCCATCTCCAATGACCACCCTTCATGTGCGTATCCGTTGTTATAGCATCTTTGTTTGTTTTTGATCCCATTCGATCCTTCCCTTCATTGATAACGCCGATTGCAGCAATACTGGCTTGGCATCGCCACGTGGATGGCGCCTGTGTCCGACATTCTCCACGAGCAGAAGGAGAACACCGTACAGAACGCTAGTGTATGTTTCTCGTACCATTCGACCCTTTCCTTCGTTAATGACGCCGACTGCAGCAACTCTGGGTCGACTTCGAATGGATTGTGAGTGTGTCTGGAATTCTCAATGATCAGAAGGAGAACACCGTAAGTTCAAGTTGCCATTCGATCCCCCCCTTCTTTGATAACACCGATTGCAGCAACTCTGGGACGACTACGAGTGGATTATACGTGCCTCCGACGTTCTCGAGGAGCAAGCCTTTGAATAAGCTCAGAAGGATGCCAGTAGAGCAATCCTCGCCTACTGAGCACACTGTCGTGTTTTGTGCCCTTGTTTTCTTGTGATAGCTCCCGTCGCCTCGTATCCATGTACTAGTAGTCCTGTCGGTCCTGTATCTGCGGGGAGTTGCTTGTTGGCTCCACCCAGGCTTCAATAGTACCACTGAAGAATTGTCTGCTGGTCTCGAGCAACGACAAGGACAGCGTGTGTCAAACACATAGAGCGGGACTGACTCGGAGTACTGGGCGTCGATCGTTGAACACTCGCTGGAAGTTGTCGTAGTAGCGCACCATCGTCTGCGCTGGTAATTTTGCATTGTCGCGCCGACTACGTCCAGATTCGTCAAGTCCGGCACGTTCCATTCAGTCCAGCGTTCAGCTCAGCGTAGTATAATTAGCCGTGGCGCCTGTGGCCCTGCGATTACAACTTTCTGTATGTATCTGCAGAGCTTGGAAACCAATCGAGCGGAGGAATGGCCAGTACGTCCCACTGAAGTGCTCATTGCGCCCACTGTGACGATAATACTAGTACGAATGACGGTATGATTTATGTACCTTCCTTGAAAGCAGCAACGATTCGCAACCCAAATTACTTCCGAGGCCGACTCAGACTACACAGTCACCATCATGGTAGGAAGCTGGCTTTCTCGCATTACCGTTCTGACACGGACGATCCCAATTCAGGAGAGGCCGCGGACACCACATTCAAGTTCAAGTTGTTCAATACTACAAGCCTGCATAAAATCTTCTGGCACAACATGTTCTCTCGGAACTGAACTGCTGTTAAAGAATAAAAGGTATGCCTACGTTCGTTCCTGCTGCTCGCCTCGGCCAAGATTGTGTTCTATTCGTGTCCGCGAGTGACCAGAAGTGAGTTTGGCGCCATGTACATCGAATTGAGTTCTACAGAAACTTGGAGGCGGCCGAGGCGTACCCTTAGTAGAACCTGCCAGTGAGTGGCAAAATCGACACTGATCGATGATCTCTTAAATTTCTCAAAGGCCTGCAGGCTCAGGTGCGTGTGACGCATTGAAAGCAACGGTAGAACTCTCCTTCTGCTCTTGCCACGTGCCAGTGGTACCTGTACACTCCTCCACCCTAAAATTCTCCCAATTTTAGCCAAAAAAAAAACGATAAATGCATCGCACCGCTTACCGTTGTCCCTGAGGTCTAAAACCCCATCGAAGGCTACAGAAACCTCGTCTCGTATTTCAGGGTATAAGCTACTGAGGCTTCGAGTAAGATGAGAGCGGAGGATTTCGACATGGTTACAATATCAGGTAGACTGGTGATCAATCCGTCTATGATCTCTCGACAGAGATTATGGACGAGAATGGTCACCAGTCTAGTAATTAGGACAGGTGGCCAAGTTGACGTCGTCGAGACGAAAACACTTCACACTCCGTCGGACTCAACGCTATGGAAAGCGTTACATCTATCAATCGAGCCGTAACTAACTAACTCCATCTGTCCGAGGATCTCATACCGCGGATTAAAAAAAAAAAGGTGAACGAGGTGTTTCTACACAGAAAAACATGCACGAAACGCATAAACGTGCAATACAAGAAAGCGATCTTGCGGTCCATTGCCAGCAGTTCAATGGGCCCTTCTTCTGAACATGATCTTTGTAGCGGGATCGGGAGACACACGAAGTCCAGTGCGCAATCCCTTTGACCGGGTCTTGTCGTCTTCCAGCTTGACATCGTATGACATCACGACATGGGCCAACATGGATTTGAGCTTGTTAGCGGCAAAGAACCGACCAGGGCTAACGCATACATGTGAGATGATTCATGCAGCCGTAGAGGGTCAATGGCGTTCGCACCAGGCGTGTTTACCATACCCGAATGGTAGGTATTCCGTACTAGTCGAAACGAACAGGTGTTTTGCACCCTCGCCCTCGTCACGCATGTTAGAGAATCGGAAGGGATCGAAGACGTGCGCGTTGTCGTAGTTGTCGTTGTCAAGGTGCAGACACCGAGAAGGTGCGGCGACTAATGTTCCCTTGGGTATGAGCGTCCCGTCGGAGAACGTGAAGTTCTTGATGGCGATCCGCCTCAGGCTCACTAACGCCGTAACAGCGTTAACACCTTCCGCTACGGCATGAGATGACTCACCAGAACCAGTTCCGACACGTTGGCTTTCCTTCAAAAAGCTATCGATCTTGTGCATCTTCTCCAAAGAGGCTTTCGACCATCCCTCTTTTTCGACAACGGATTCCACCTCTTCACGAAGGGCTTGAATGTGCTGAGGGTTTTCTGCTAAAAAGAAAAGTGCGCGACAAAAACTCTAGAGCACGGCAGGGTCAGATGTAGAGTTGGGGAATAATAGCACAATAGCATACGTTGGAGGACATCTACCGCACGTGTCAATGAGCCAAAGAACGAAGAAAACACAGAGCACGACACCCACGTCAATTGAAGCAAAGCAGATTGCTAACACACGACTCGTCAAGAGCTTGACCGTACGCTCAGGCCCCTCAGGTGCTTCATCCAACAACCATGACAGTAGATCGTTCTAGAGAAGTAATAATCAGCACATGTATAAACTCAAGAAAGGACAGAACAAACTGGTTTGTCAACCAAGTCATTTCCATACTCCTGGAGCTTCAGTCGCTCCTCGATTATAGGAGCAAGGTGTCTCATGGCACGTTTTATGGTTCCCGGAACATCAGTCGTGAAATGCGCAACAAGGCTGTGAAGTACTGAGGGATTTTTTCGTTTTAACAGTGCTCAGAGCCTTACGGAGCTAGAAACCCAGGAAAACGCCGAATTGCTTTGGCTCCTCCTACGACATCAAGCGTGTATTGCAGGTTGAGATTTATCCAGTCGGTGTCTCGACCTGTCATTCCGAGCGGAGTAAAGCAAGACTTACACAAAGAAAATATGTGCATACATAATGGAAGCCCGACAAAGAGTCTGTTGCTAGTCCTGCATACGACCTTTTGGATGGTGCTAAGGGCATGTACACTCTTCCACTCTGAAATTCTCTCGACTTCACCAAAAAAAGCACGATAAATGAATCGCACGACTTACCGCTGTCCCTGAGGCCTAAAACCTCGTCGAAGGCTACAGAAACCTCATCTCGTATTTCAGGGTATAAGCTGCTGAGGCTCCGAGTAAGATGAGAGCGGACGATTTCGACATGGTACGGGTTCTGAAGCAGTTCTGTTCCTATGGTGTACTTTATCTGAAGTACCTGTCAACAGTATAAGGGGTTCATTTTTCAACGAGAGATCTTGCTGCACACATCATTTACTGCTTCGTGGAACGAAAGTGCGTCATCAGGAGCTTTTCGCAGCTCTTCCATGTGCTGGCGGCCGCCTAAAACTACAATCCAACGATAGCGATCCGCGACCTTGAACGGCGCAGATTTGTACTGCGAACAACGTGACTTGACACTCACGGAACAAGTGCAAATTCACGTACTTTGTTGTACCCCTCCTGGATGACCTCTATAGCATTCGTTTGGAACTTGTGACCAGCCCACCATGATCCAAGCCAGCTGCTCGACCCAACGGTCGGAATCCCATCGAGCTGGCGACGATTGGTTAGGGGCCAGAAGGAGACGTCATGTTCTTTACATACGTTGGGACCCCAGGACAGTTTGGTAATGACAACTATAGCAACGACAATGCCTGTGATGGCGTATGTAACACCAGAGACGCAGGCTGGTAGCACGGATACTTGAGGCATCATGATAGTAAACAGGTGAAGGGTCAACCGCAAATTCACCTGGATCATGAACAAATTTAACCCTCGCATTCCGACGGAGAGGCAAGTATCTCCGCGGCTAGTCTGGTGACCAGACCTCCGCGGCCGTTTCAGCCTTGTTTTTCCTACAATTGCAGGATACCAGATGAATCTAGTACAAACGGGATTTGCCAACGGGAGTTCTATCAACAGGAAAACATCCGATTGGTGGTCCCATTGTCAGAAGAGCACCCCAGAGACTTGTCCTGAAGCAAGCATTTTTGGTAAGGATCTGCAGCTTTGCATATGTATACACAGTGGAGGTAGGTGTTGCGCTTACACACTTCTTCTAGTGACGGGCCAAATACCATGACGGATGGGAGATCACCCGTTGGAGATAAAAAATTTCGGCGTTGCTCACATTGCAGATAGAGCCTCTTCAATGCCAACCACTGACACTTGCGAGCCTTATAAGATACTTATTAAAGTCCAATGTTAACAAGTAATACGATCCACGCACACTCCGGGACTAGGAAATTTGCAGCAACGAATGGCCCACATGGAATCCAGGGTACCAGGGTGCCTCCGATGGTCCTGGATCAATCGATCATGACGGGAGGGCTTGTGAACGCGGAAGCATCCGGGATTTGGACTCGACAAGGTCACAGGGTCCGTGAGTCTTTCAGCACGCGGCAGGCACAAATGGCGCCGGAATGAGGGGTTAGACTATATTTGGAACCGATACAACGTCGTACTCACCTCGCGATGCTTCGGAGTGTCCTCTGCTCTGGGGCCCATCATGTTCGCGAAGCGTTCGACTGCCACCAGGCTGCCATAACATCCGAGTATCCGAAGCTGATGGGTCTGTTCCATTTGACCGAGCGCGTGCCCTTCTACACGCGATGACAACTTCCTTAGACGGTGCTGCAGTTTTCTCGCCCCAGACCACAAGGAGACGAATCCATTGCGATGATTACATCACAGAGGATTTGTATCGGAATATGTACTACGCTATGAGCACGCCGCTTTTGCCACTGACAAGCCTTTCGCAAACAGCTGTAACATTGCCGCGCAGCGTCGCCTATCCATGCACGTCGACTACTACACAGTACCAATCCACCATTACCACGTATCATCTCCAAAAACGTCGCTGGCACAAATACCCTACCCATCCCCATCCCCATCGCTCACTGTCGCTCACTTGAACCCCTCCCGAACCTGCAGCACCTCTTCCAACTCCCTCACCCTCGCCTCCCACACCTTGGCTTCCTCCAACTGTCTTTCTAAAGTTCGGATCTCCTCCAACACGCGGATGAGATCGCCAGCGGCAGGTCTACTCGGGGCCATCGGAGATGTGGACGCGTCTGGCGCTGACGCAGCATTGTCGGAAGAACCGGCGTCGGCGTGAGCGCATACAGCGGGCCCCGAGGGTGAGCTGGCGATAGGCGTGAACGTCCATCGACCCGTGCCGTCGCCGATGAGGGTGAGCAAGTGCGTGTGGTACTTCGTCAGAGAGGGTCTATACATGTTTGGCGGTCGTATGGTGAGATCAAAGACAGAAATGGTGTCCAACGCACCTCAGAGAGATAGTGATGAGCGAGATGCCGTCCGACTTGGCGTGTTCGTACATCTGGCCTTCGACGTCGCTCGATACAGCACTAGTACATTCTATCTCGGACGCGATGAGAGTGGGCGAGAGCCAACGCGGTCAAGGCTACATACCGTCCAAGATGGCAAATTTGGGTCGATGATAAAATACGCGCGAAAGCGCCATCTAAATGGACAACGTCGCGGTCAGCAAAGAAGACCAAGTCAACCCATGTGATGACTAGGCAACGTACCCGCTGCTTTTCTCCCCCACTCAACACGTCTCTCCACTCTTTGACCGTCCCCCACCCGCCCTCTCGCTCGACCAGATACCCCAAATGAGCCGATTCCAATACCTCCTGCAACTCCTTCAACCCTTCCTCCGCATTCCCCCCATGAAGGGCGTAAAACTCCCCCAGCGTCCTTGGATAAATAACCTGCTCTAGTAACGAGCCCGTCACCATGTACGCGCGCTGCGGCACAACGAATACCCCTGGCCTTGGACGCCCGTCGGTAGTGTCGGCGTCGAACGTGGGTCGTGTGACGCTTGCACCGGCACCACTTGGTGCCCAGAGACCCGCCAAAACGCGCGCGACGGCGGTCTTACCAACGCCGTTGGATCCTGTGATCATGAGATGCATTCCGGGATGAAGGGCGAAACTCAGCGCTCGGACGAGGGTCGTTCCAGACCCAGAGAGATGGTCGAGGGGTTCCACATCCTCGTCAAAGGCAGGGGAAACATGCTTTTCCTTGGACGAATCGTTGGAAGGAAGCATGAGAGAAGGGATGCAAACATCGACATCCCGCAGTTCAAAGGTGTTGCCGTCGCCCGGAAGACCCGATGGGAGCGCCTTCAGACTATGTAGGGTCGACAGAAGGGTATACAATCTACAGGATGATTTCAGATAGTAGTTATCATGAGACGACTGGTCCAACGTACCTCCCAGTTAGACCGGCGACCTCGACCAGATCTTTATATGCATACATGAGTCGCCCGCCCGCATCTGCGAGTGAAAGAAGGAGTTTGCGGTTGGATATATACGCTGATATTGAACAGGTCAGCAGGAGTCCATGGAGATCGGGGCGACGACATACTCTCCGTACGATCCGCGACGAGGCCATCGTTGGCAGCTTGATCCCTGCCCTCGCCACGCTTGCGCGTGATCAACAACGGCACAGCAATAAGCCCGTACCCAGCAGCACTCCACAGATACTTGATCACGAAATCCTCTGTCCATTCGTATGCGATCCGGATCTTGTAGATAGAGTTGACATGTTTTATGAGACGTAGGTAAGCGCGAGTGAGAATGTCGCGCTCGAGGGCACCTCCGTTGTAGAAACTGTAATTGGTTCAGACACGAATATATGCGCTAGAAACGGGTACTTGCGCGATTTCTTCGCTCTCTCTCCCCACCCGGCCAACGCCGGCCCGGTAATCGCCTTCTAAACGAGCCTCGATAGCAGCCAGGCGACCAAAGGCGGGCGTGACCGCTTGTAGAATCTTGACAAAACGTTGACAATCCATATGCACGAGGATGGAGGATGCGACATACCTTCATCGTAAAGTAGTAGTTTCCAAAGAGGAGAAGAGTGCCCCTAAAGCCGAGAGAGCGTGAAAGCTGTGAAGTAAAGAGCAACAGATCAAGAGAGGGTTTCATCAAGTTCCCGCTGTATGCCTACGTGTCAATGGGCGCACAATATAACGGCAGGGACGGGAGGCGTACTATATGCCAGCGAGACTTTCTGACCAGGACTCGACATCGGCTGTGATATACTGGTCTACGCCCTGGAGAGGGACGCGGTAATAGCGAAGGTAAGGCGCGGACGAGAGGTAGAGGTCGTGGATGTACCGAGTGAGACGATCTCTAAAGCGGAGGGAGAGTTTCGACTGAAGGTGGCGGATCTAGCGGATAGGTCAGCACGCGTCACTGCAGGATTGGATCGTCTGCGGACCATGGAATTGGTGTAGATGCTTGGCACAGCCAGAGAAAACCAGAGAGCCAGGCCCTTGAGGAAGCCATAGCCATCTGCACTGATGAGGTCCCTGACGATGCGACCGTCGAGTTTTGCTACCGCCACGCTGAGGACGGTGCGGAGGACAAGGAAGCAAGAGTGAGCGAGGAGCAAGAGTGCCTCGCGCGAGCGGATGGAGGGGATGACGATGCGCAAGAGGGAACTGAACTGCTGCCAGAAAGAGAGTGAGAGTTTCGACTTTCCAATTGGCTGTGGTGGATGGAGGGGGAAGAAGCGGGCATCGGGGGCAATATCAATAGGGGATGGGATAGGGCTAGGGGGGGATTTGGATTTGTTGTTGGCAGGGGAAAGAAAGGCGGAGCGGAATACGAGGATGGAGGCAAGGAGGAGGAGCGGGGAGTGGGAGGACGAGAGGTGGCCGGCGTGGACTCGGAGGACCTTGGAGAAGGCGACCATTGCTCGGTCGCGGAACGCAGCTGCGCGCACATAATAACCCTCTCCATGCATGTGATTCCCGCGGGGCACGTACACCCGTGGTGTTTTGTATCTGCATATGGCTACGGAACTCGGAGCACACCGCGATCAAACATACAGACCATCCCCACGACCAACGATCCACATCGTCACCACATGAAACATTCCCAGCACCACAGACACCTGCAGCTGCTCCGAAAGCGTGTCCGTCATGGCCGCCACCGTCAACGCTGCCAACACAATAGGCCGGGACCGCACGTGATCCAAACAAGACGCCACAGAGACCGCCTGCGCGCAAAGATCTGTGATCAAGTTATCCGTGTCCAAATCGGTGTGACTCTACCTTGGCTGCCAGTATGCACGCCTTTGCACTCCTCACAAGCGCCTCTTGCGTGACACGTATCCCCAGTACGCGCCCGGTGTTCGCAAAAAGTTGTTCAAAGGGTCCTCTATGGTTGTCCTCGGACAACGGCGGTGAAGGAAGACGAAGGAGTGGACTCTTTTCATCCCCCTCACTCGATAGAACTGACCTGTGACTCTTATTCCACTCAACAGCTGCTCCACGCTGACGTGGTTCGGGGACGGGAACGGGGGGTAGTGCACGCGGACTATTTGGGCTCAGCTCCCGACGACCTTCTTCGGCCGACCGTTTGACAGGAATGAGTGATCCCGATGACGCCCCGGGAGTTGATGTCACAGGATCAAACTGAAACGTTGACCGTGCTTGGGTCACATAATGTGCGGCGCGAGTTCTTATATACGTACCCTGCCTTCTCGCATTGCACTCACGATCCGCTCACTCGTCGGACGTACCGAGGGATTGACGCTCAAGAGGCCTTCCAGCAAGATGAGGAATGCCCGCGGCAAATGTCGACTCTCAAACGCCGCTGTCAAAGAGGGTGTGGTCCGAAAACTGAGACCGTCGTCAATCATACTCGCGACGAGAAACAGCACCTCTTACCCGTGATAAGTCAAAATTTCCTGCTCCAACTTGTTCATCTTATCTTCTTCGTCCCTGTCGCTTGCCTCACCTTCTGTGGCATAACGATATGGTAATCGGAAGAAAAGCATCTTGTGGAGGATCATTCCCAACGACCACATGTCAGACTTTGAATCGACCTCTTGAAGAAGGCCTGTCTGAGGGGAAGGTAGAGACTCCGGTGAAGCATATTCCAGCCTGGTATAGCAGATGTAAAAAAAAAGGACTGCTCAACACGGTACGATGAACCACTTACGTTCCAGTGTTTCCGGAACGCGAACCGTAAGAGTGGATCATATCGCGAGACGTACCAAAATCTGACAGCATCGCACGGGGTCTAGATAAAGCGCTGGTGTCAATACAAAGAAGTGCGGAATAGTTGGGACACTTGCATGAGGTTGCCATCCTCCCAGGTTAGAAGTACGTTCCCTGGTTTCAAATCAAGGTGTAAAATCGATCTATCGTGCTATCGGATGACACGTCATCTTCACCACACACAGTTGTGGGTAACTCGCACGAACCAAAAACGCAAGACCCTCGGCTACATCGGAGAACAGGCCCTCAACTTCTTCCGCACTGAGCAGGTGAACAGCTTTCAAGCTTGGTCGTCCAGCAATACGGACACCGGAGCCTTCTGCCATTTCTCGCCGAAGGCGCTCGCGTTCCTCTGGCGGTGCACGCTTCATTGCACGAAAAGCTCGTATACATGCTGAAGGTGTCTCAGTGTCAGCGGGAGATTCGGGCGTGGGCGTAGATGACCGCATGTGAGGTAGCCTAGTGGGTCGCCCCAACCGGAGGTCGATCAGGTCATCTAGACTATCAACCCCGACTTCTAAGTATGTTAATAGACCAGTTTTCAAGGTCAACGTACCTCCCCCCTTCGGCCCATTGCATCAACACACTGTGAACATTTGTCAGATCCGTCGTTAGAGATGACCATTGCCATCAACTTAACTGTAGGGCGGGGACTTTGGGGCCAAACGAAGAGAATTGGCATGTTTCCAGCCAGGCGTGATGATAAGTAATGATGTTTCTGTGGCGGAGCGTTTCTAATAATCGAATCTACAAGCAATTGAAGTTCGATAACGTTCATCGCGACAACTCACGAACCTCGCGCAAGATACCGAGAAGATACGAGTGCGACTCTCCAACCGCGATCTTCTTCACCGCAAAGTGTCCTAGATGAGTGAGGAAGTTTGTAAAGTTCATTGGACACAGATAGTCTTTCTATACACACCCAGTGGATTACCGTCCAATACGTGCTACAAGCATCGCAAATTAGTCGTGCTCGAGCGGAGGCGAGTAGACCTTGTGCAAACCTGACACAGAAATACGCTCCCATTCGCACCCATCCCTAACCGATATTCTTCCTGAAAGAACGCCTTGAAGTATCCCTCGGCCATGGCCTCGCGCGGAAAGGCAGATGCTCGGTCTCCATTGCCAAGTGGCGGTGGAGTTGATGGCCGAGAGCTCTCGTTTGCCATCGCCAACAGCTCGAAATAGTTGGGAGCACGGCTATGCAAACCGCCTTCGTGGCGCATGTCCTCCTCGTCCTCCGCATCGTGCCCAAATCCAGGTGGAAGCGGGCGGTGACAGAACGGACAAGGCGAATTAGGTCGGTCAGCTACGTGTACGCTGGAGGACTTGTGAATCGTTAGGGCGTGTGATGTTGGGTTGTACAAGACGACTTGATTCGAGGCGTGGAGGATGGGCTGCCATTCGGGTTCCAGAGGCGCCAACGCCACAAGGGCTTGGTTCGGGGAGGGAGGTGCGCTTTCCTCGAACATGGTGAGAGGTGCAAGGAATCAGGTGGGGAGCGGCTGTTGTACACGGGGTGATACCGGGAGATGTAATACTGCGCTTGGATCGCCACAGTGCACGCGACTCGTCACGTCAGACGGTCGCCGTCACAGGGTGTGACCAGGTGAATGCACAGATCCGGTACTCACTAGACGCTGGGATGCGTTAGGACTGTCGACCAGGCTTGACGAGGCCGTGGAATCTGATGCTGAGAGCGTAGTTCGACGGCCGCATTGTAACCCTAGTAATGACAGAAATCCGAAAAAGGAAACAATGTCAATATGGATCAAGCCAATAAATTTATGTTCTTCCAACCAACTTGGATTTGTCCCTGAGGTTGCTCTTTCAAGTACCAGCCGCTCCTTTTCTTCTTTGAGTCTCCACTCTTTTTTCTGACCTTCTTTTTTCCCCTGGGCGTTATACATCATCATGGCCATGGTACAGAAGCGCCAAAATGACGGTCAGGCATCACAGACGGGATCACAATCCCTCACTTCAGCACCCACGCCGACCATTCCACAGGACGCGCCTGCAGGTCTCATCTCCGTGACCAAACCACCTCAGCAGTCGACGTCGTACAAGATCGCACCGGACGAACCAATCACCTTTGCATGGAACTTTAGCTACATCATAGCTACGCCGACACATCTCACCCTGTCAGCTGTTTGCGACAACGGAAATACCTATCCGGTGGGGCCTACCAACGGGATCATACCTGGCACGGCGACGAGCGTTGTCTGGGATACCTATGCATACCAGACCTCGCACCCCCAATTCCCACTGGCCCAAGCCAAGTACACTCTCAAAATTTGGGGAGATCAGGGTCCGAATGCACAACGCACGCCTGGCTTCCTTACTCCCAACAGCGCTGTGCAATTCGCGCTCTATACGCCACAAGGGTACACGCCCATCGCCAGTGGTATGCTTGCTCTACTCAGAGCATGTGGCGATGATTGATGTTCGATGGCAGGGTGGTCCTGTCCAGGGTGTTCCGGTGCGACCTCACAATACATTTCTCACCCCGCGACTGTCGGGCTGATAGCCACGCTGCTGGTCATGTTCCTCTCGAGCTCGTTTATCATACGACGTCTATGAGAAAGGACTTCGAGGATGCCTATCTTGATCACGTCTTTGAGATGCGTCGCTCGATCCTTTTTCGTTTGTCGCCGTTCCTTGACCCTGACACTTTATTTGCATACATACATTCGCATACTTGTTCTTGTCATTGACCTGGACCTACTAATGAACGATTCGTTAAAGTATCGACACTATCTGGTTGCTTGGGCCGTGCCTTGTCCCACGCAATTATCAAGCGTGGGGGTTTCTCCGAGTCGGTCACATCACCAGACTGGCGTTTCTGTGCACTCAGGGGGATCCAAATATAATCCACTCGACTGTGTCCCGCCACCTCGGTTAGCGTGAAACACAACGACACAACCGAATCCGAGCGTATTGCCGTTCCTCAAAGCTCTGGTACCAAGACCGTCGCCGTCGCCCGCCATTGAATGTACTTGGAATGGCCACGAGGTGGTCATTCCTGTAAGAGTTGAAGCCAATTGAATGTACAGGATGTCCTTTCGTTCCCCCTCTCGTCAACTAAAGTTCCGACGATTCAGGGATAGGGGTTAATTGTACTCGTACGATGACGCATTGAGAGTGTACTATTATAGTCGCATCACTGATCAGTAATAGGGACGCGCCCCGATGAGATATCAATGAAAAAAAAAACCCCCGTTGGGCCACTGCGGCACGGCATCAGCTGGGCACATGAATGCATGAGTCTATCAAAAAAGGACTAAAACACGACACGTGTCAATGCCGCGAGCAAGCACGGCGGCAGCTCAGGGTAGCTCTCAACATTATTGATCGAACGGCGTCTTGCTTCAATGGTTCAGACGACACCGGGTCCGCGACCGTGAAACAGTTGTTTCAACCGTAACCAGGTGAGCGTGGCGTCAGGTCGTGTCGATCCTTCGCTTGCTATTTAGATATCTCTCGGGACAGCGTCCGATTGGACACTTGGACACCTCCGCCGCTCCGTACTTCCGAAATCTCGCAATCATGTGCCTCGTAGGGACGGTGGCGAGTTTACCCCCGCTCTCTGGCCGTGTTCTCATGGAAAACGGGCGTTGCCAACTTGAACGTTCGCCATACGGCACTGGTTGGTTGTACGAGCACAATTGAGCGACGTTGGACGGTCGGTTTCAAAGTGCCAGGCTGGAACTTCAATCGTCCGTGTTGCGTAACACACCGCCATCTACTAGTACAAGTGACGTAGCCGGGCGCGCAGCTCTGGGCTGTCTGTCCGTGTTTATTTCGTGCCTTCCCGTCACCCGTCTCATTCTGCCATCGCAGGAGGATATAACATGACGATCATAGCCATGCAAAAGCTACTCCGACTACGTGCATTGATTCAAGATTCTCCCCTGTCGTCCAACGACGTATTTGTGGAACCAGAGAAAGAGCCATTTCCAGGTGAGAAAAGCGCGTATGCCGCCTACACAAGGCGGTCGCTCACTGTCCCGTAACTTGTGCAGTTGCCGCCGCCCGTCATAGAGTTGACGCCATAAGACATCCCCATCACCCCCGCCCAACCAATACACTCTACTATCTCGGAGAAGCCGTTTCATCAAGCTACCATACCCGTACCCAAACCCTTGCGGCAGGTACTATCGAAATACTCCAATCTCTCCCAAGCCAAATGTCGAAATCAAGTTCCAAAGACGAACACCTGGCTGAAAAAAGCGACGAGGCGAGCTGTAGGAGGGAGGAGAAGGTGTCTGTGGGGTCTAGTAAAAGAATGAGAAATTATACAGGGCCCGAAACAATCTGGACCAACGCCGACTCATTTCTTCCCCGCGCCAAACCTCCTCCGCCACTGAAACTCATCAAACATGCACGAAATCGTTCCGAGAGCGATGCATCCCCCCCAGATACAATGATTCCTAGCCGACCGTCTACTTCAGACTGCGGGTCTTCTGGACAATCGTCAGGGTCACATTCGACGCCTCGTTCGCCGCGATGGAGTTTAGACGTGCCGACTCTCGTAGTATCATGCGAGGACAGCAACCAGTCCGCTGCCGACGTTCAACATACGTTGACGCGGACGAGCACTCGGACAACCAATGCCTCGCAAGGATCCGATGACTCGGATATCGCCTTCATACCATCCAGTGGTAATTGGAAGCCCCCAACCGATTGGGCTGGACCGTCCAAAGCTGTGTCAGGCAACAGACCGAAACCGCTTGAATGGTTTACCGGAAAGAAACGCGCCGAGGACAGCTCAAAGGGTGGTAGCTTGCAAGTTCCTACCCGTCTCAACCGTGTTCGATCGTTCAGGAAATCGCAGCCCGCTCACTTGGCTCATATCGAAGGACCAGAGGACGAAGAAGCTCCTGTCATCCGGGGAAGGCCTCTGTCACCAGGTGTCATGTCAGTGGTTAGGATCCAGTGCTACGAAGGCGGTGGGTGGCATGAGAAACCTATGACTGACATCATCCCAAAACTGAGGAACCTCAAGTTCAAGTAGGAAGGTGGTCCAGGCGGGACTTGGATGTAGAGTCGTCGAACGACATGTGCATATTATTTGTCAGGGAAGGTATAACCCCATTTCTCCATATTTATGATGTCGAACTCAAGTATAATAATATAGAGGCTCGATGCCGCTGTAGTGGCTTAGACATTACACCTAATTTCCCGTATTTACCAGGGTGATCGTCCCATGTGATTATCCCAATGTATTGTAGACAAGATGTCAAGTGGCGCATGGAAGCGAGGGCAGCTTGCCAGTGGCACGGCTCACAGCCCTGAGTGGCGGCCTCCTAGGTTGCCCTCTGCCGTAACCGGTGATCTCGCTGACAGGAAGACAGAACGAAGGTGTAGGCAAGTAGGTACAGTGCATCCATCAAGGGATCGACGACACATTCAATTCGGGGTCGGCATTCACCGTTGAACGGATATGGGTGTCTCGAAGTAGGTCTCTATTCCGATTGACCGGAGAAACGAGATAATTTACCTAAACTTGGGGCTACGGCAATTGAATCATAGATAGCGACCTCGGCCCAACGGCGGGAGCCCGACGGTGCTTGCTGTAGACTCTAGAAAATCCGCAGTCGAACCTAAAGCAATTTGAGGCGCGTTCGGGGAGTGGCGGCATGGCGGGCGGTTGGGGAGTCGGCAGTTATATGTAATGTGGTGCAAAGGTCCGGACACCAAGGGTCCGCGAGAGACCATACCTGGGTCTCGGTGCTCGAGTGCTGCTTTGAACCCTGAGCCGGGACCTGGGTCAGGAGTGGACTCATCATGAGAACGGGCCGAGGGCATTGTATTGATGGGAATGGGGAGCCCCACAATGGCCAGGCCGGGTTCAAGAGAAAAAACGTACCACTGCTGTAAGAGACGGATCCGTCGTGCCTTGTCTTTTTCTTTTGTTTTTTTTTTTCATGTTGATGGCCGTTCCAAAGGAGTACTAGTACGGTACTGCAGCCTGGCCCCTGTTCGCGGGACGGATTCAGAAGTATCTTACATACGCAATTCCCACGAACGATCGTCTGGTGATGGTCACTCGCAACTTCAACGCCACTTGATCAACCATTGCAGTGATTCGGTCGTCCTCCTCTCACCGAGTCATGACAGTGAAACAAAACTTGCTGTTTATATATATATATAACGCCAAAGTACTAAACTCATGACAACTTGCAGATAACGACATCCAGAATTCAGACGTATTGTTGCAGTGGTGCATACTACTGCGCACCTGTTGCTGTCTTCCTCGGACCGCATCGTTTTACGGACGTGGTTGGGTACAGCAGCGCTTTGTCTCTCGTGCCGAGCCTACGTGACCATATGAACAAATTCGAACGTGATTTGGCAGTCGGCCAATGTCAGCACTAAAATAGACGTTGTCTGGAAATGGTATGTCTTGTCTCTCTACAGCACCTGATCAAACGCAACCCCTTCCGCTCGTTTCTTGTGCATTCCACACCAACCTTGCTCACTATACTTCATCTTGTGGGGTGCAAGCATGCACACCCTACGAGGGCTATGCCGTGGGGGCCTTTCGGACATGACGACACATTCCCTGCCCGTTAGCGCCCGTCCCCCTTGATTGCTGTGCCGCTAAAGCGGTGTAGATGCTTGGGCCACCGGACGGCATTCTGCGCCTCCCCCGCCCCACTGCAAGGTCAAGGGCTTCGTTCAATGCCTCAGCGAGCAAGCCACCGTATCGGTACCGTGTTCGGGCACCGATCCCCCGTCGGCGGTGGAGAACCACAGCCCCGTTGCGCAGTCTCTACCAGCCCCTGCGCCATCGAATTCCCCGCACCAGTGTGCCGCTCCAACAAATGAGACTCCGCGTCAAGTCATGTCGACCCCGTTGACGTGATACACTGGAAAGCCTATCATACTAAATTGGTCAACTTTCGATCTACGCATTCCATCATTTCCCCTCATTGGCCAAAGCGTCCTTCGGGCGGCCCGATTATTTAAAGCCCTCGGAGTGTCTGCTGCCGCATGCTCTCTCTTGTCAAGTACCACCATTCACCATGTCCTCCAATCAAGAGTAAGTGCTCCTTGTGCATTGGGTAGCAAGACATTGATTTCCTTGTCTAGCTCGTATTATTATTCCAGCCCGAGTCCTAATTATTATGAGAGTGGTTCAGAATCCCCTGTCGCACAACAGCCTCAGCCCTCTGGAGAATCCTGGTCACCAACCGCCACAAACGACAATCACAATGATTACTCTCAACCTCATCAATCTTCGGACCCGGTCGCAAATTTATTAGAGGTTCACGAGGCGGAGGTGTGTTCATGCCACAACTTTGACAACCCTGCAATTCAACATCCCCCCCTCTCCGACCTGCAGGATATGAGTTACTCCAATTACTCTGGTCCCAGCTACCCTCTACCAAGCACCTCATTACAAGACCCTGGTGTTGGGACCGACGCCACGCACGTCACATACACTAATGTGGAGTCACTCTTGCCTTTGGACCTACCCGCCTTGATGATTCCCCTGAATATTCAGGACGACATTCCTTATCATCCTTTCGCCAACTTGCCATTCTATCCTTACCCTGAATTTGATCACGGTCATTCGCAACATCAGCCTGATTACACTCCTCACGACCCAGTTCACTACCATACGCAACCTCTTGTGCACGATGCACACCAGTATCCTGCACAGGACATCTACAACTCTCAAAGATCTCAAGACCTCGTTGCACATACCTATCCGGGCTCGTCATCAACACAGCTCCTCTCGCCGAACCATGGTGGACCTGTGCACCGGACCGACACCAGAAGTGCACGTCCCACCCCTGATAGCTTGACGCAGGATGGGGTTAACACGGCAAGGACCAATACGGGTACTGCACTGCACAGCCACCCGTTTCCTGTGGCGAATT
>JBBPNN010000670.1:0-18205 GCA_038090935.1 Hortiboletus campestris | reverse complement strand
CCAATGGCAAGTACTTTATTTTATACACTAACATAATGACAGTCCAGGTTAGGGTTGTTGCAGGATATCAGCTTTAGCTGAAAATGTACAAACATGCGGACAGTTTTTTGAGCCACTGTATCACAAAATTCTTTAAAAATATAAATCACATACCTGACAATTCAAGGAATATCTTGATTTTCGGTCAAAGAAGGTTTCCCCATAATATCCATGCTTCTGAAACAGAGGGATAGAAGACCCATCCACTGCCAACCAGCCACCACGCCACTGTGGACATGTAACACTTCCAGCATATACTTTGGCATTTGTGCGGTCAGCAGATTCTGGATCTGTGGGAAATTGGATAAACGTATCATGTTCATCCAGGAGTGCAGCCATGACCTGGTTAGTACAGTTCACGACTGAGCCTTCACATACTCCTGCCCATAATGCAACATCAGAGATGGAGACTCCATTACCATAGTGTCCAGCACAATTAAGAAAGATCACAAGCTGGACAGCTACAGGAACCTGGAGGTTGGCTGCAGACCAGCTGTGGAATATGGGGTGGTTGATAATCTGATCCAGAATATCATCAAAAATATCATGATCAACCCGAAGCTTCTTGCAAAATGCTTCAGGATGATCGTCACACTGTGCAAGCACATGAATTTGTGGTGCACACATAGGTGGTGCCAGGGGTTTGTGAAGCACATGTGCTTGCAAAACCTCCTTTTCCAGTGCTGCAATAGCACCAACAAAGCGATCATAGCAGCTAGTAGGACTCACATTACTATTATCAGAGTCCGATGAGGAATCAGAGTCATGCAACTCAGATTCTGAATTGAATAAGAGATCTGGGATAATGAGGAGGGGAGAGGAGGGAGAGATAGGAGATGGAATAAATCCAGGAAGGCCATCAGACTCAGAGCTATCAGAGGTATCAGCCTCTTCCTTAAACTGTTGTTCAAAGTCAGCCTCCCAGAGCTGGTAGGCTATCTGTGAGGCTGTGCGAATGCTGAGGAGGAGTTCTTGTCTCTCTGAGTGGCAGGGCATTATGGGCAGAGGGGGGAATCCAAGTAGTATCTACTGTGCTTGTCTTATACTGTATGTGAGCATATCTATTTTTTCTATCTAGCCACAGGATGCCTTATTGTGAGAAACTTTGCAAGCATGCGTCTTTGGCTAGGACTTTGCGTTGAACGACATCCACACTGGCCAAAGGACTAGCACACACCTAATCCTGTCCGCCTGTCTCCCCTGTCTTGAATTCAACTCGACCAACACCATCGGTGAGTACTCATACACCCCATCAGCTGTCTCCCCGTCTTGACTTCAACTCCCTCAGCCTGACCAACATCATCGGTGGATACTCATACACTCCCTCTACCAACTACACCACCACATCCCCCAATCGTCCTTACACCCCTCCCAAAAATGGGATCTCCCCCCCCCACTGTCTACAATCTCAGCATGGAAGAGTTTGTTTTCAATGGGCTCACATCTGGCGGGCGCAGTTGCAGCAGCGGCACTCACTCCCCTTTGTTGGTCCATAGCGTCCCATACGCTTCTGTCCCCTGCTCTCACCACATCAGTCCTGTCACTGCTCCCACTACTCACTTGGTGGCAAACCCCCCAAGATGAAAGGATCACAACGGTGTTTCGGATGAGGACGACAACAACTTCCACTCTGCGATTACCACTGGAAACACCACTGATGTCTGCCATGAGACCATCCGCCATCAGTGCATTGAGTCTGAGCAGTGGCATCATGATGGACTTCACGATCGCTACTGCCACCTCAAGGATGCCCTTCCCGTCTCCAACCAGAAATGAAACAATTCTCCTCCTGGATCACACTACCACCCACATCAAGTATCTCGAGATGACTACTCAACAGCTTCAGACGAGGCTGCAACAGGCTGAGAATGAGGTCCAACGACTCTGCACATGAGCCCCACCCTGCTTCATATCTACACCCTTGTCTCACCATTGGTCTAGCATCAACGAGGGATTGATACTTGGCACTCCTGAGCAAAGACATGCTGCTGCTGCCACTAGACGCAACAATCACAGTCAAGTTTCTGATTGTTGACCTTGTCGTCGTCCAGAACCTCAAAGATGCACCACCTTGTCGGTTACTTTATCTTTCATGAACTATTATTACAGAGATGACTCGTGTAACTGGGATACCTGCCTGGATCGTGGGCCGCATTCACTGTTTGCGACACCCTTACCCCACATGTTCCCTCAGGTCCGCTGGCCACCATCTCCTGGCCACTTCTCTTGCATCATCAGTTCACAGACCATTTGGTTGCACCACCCTGCCCTTGGCATGCAAATGTGCTTGATCATTAGCCACAATCGGACTTCCTGGTCTCAGTTGATAAGAAGATCGGACATGACACCAATGCAAGACTGCAGCACATTATGGGGTGCTCGGTTACACTGCTCATAGTGCCCACATGTCCTTTTTTTTTTCATATGTCCTCTGTCACCTTCTTGTCCCATTCCAATCTGGTCCATGTGCACTTGTAGGCGAATGACCTCTTAGTTGCCTTGTGCAAGCCAACACACTGACATTATTTCAATCTCCACCTCTCTGTACCCGCATGGCTGATTTAGTTAGCCCTCAGTACATCTTTCCATTTTCCCTTAACAGTATGGCTTCCTGTCCCTATTGTACTTTGTGGTGCCTATAGTATCACATATATCTACTTCCCGCCATTTCCCCCCTCTGCCTCTTGTCGAGAAACCATACATGACAGTACAAAATGTTGAGTGATCAATTTAATCCTTGCACTCCTGTGGAGTGTACTTTCCTAATTTGGAAGACGTCCGCATGCACACGTGATGTTGACGTCAAGAACCGATGTCCACATGATGTCCGCATGTGGCAATATGGGGGGGGGTGGATTGTAGCTAAGCGAGGGGGGTGTCTGCTCAGACATTACAATTTTCAAATGGAGATGTCGGACTTTCCTTTTTTATACATTAGCCGGATCCTATGTTTTATTTTCACAATGAATTCAAAGACCTTTCAGAGATCATTCTGACAACAGTCAGAGCGGTTCAGAGGCTCTCAAAACTCAGTGTGAGGAACCCTATTATTTGAAATCAGAGCCTCAAATACTGTCATAAAGAATAGGAAGTTCTGACCCAAACAGGACAGTCATATTATCTTATTCAGCAACAGCCATAATACCACCAGATACAAATGGCTGATGCTAAGAAAGTAGTATAGGAAGTACTAGAGCTTTACAAATAACAGCAACTACTTGAACATATCTTATAATTCCTACATACCGAGCTCATGTGCCATGTTTATGAGCAAGGAGTGAACAATCAAATCCAATACCATTCTACTGTACAGGTGATTACTCATGATTGAAACTGAGGAACATCTACAGTACAATGGCATTGTATTTACTGCTATGCAATCTACAGACATGTCCATCTTTATAATTGGTATTATAATAACCTACATTCTCAAATTAGGCAGGCTGATCCGATTAGGCATGGACTGTTAGAAGATAGAATGGAGTTAATTCATTTCTTAGAGCCTCCATTTCCTCCCATAGCAGACATGGAGAAAGTTCTTCATGAATTGACTCAGAATAAATCATCCCTTGAACCAGAGGAGGAAGAAGCTCCCCCTTCTAATCAGGGATAGCAAAGGGCTAATGGAAGACCCCAATTTGATTATCCTTGATTGAATGAACAATTGGAAATGATTGCTTTCTGTTCCCTGTGGATGACCTGCACCAAAATGTTTGGATGTGGATATATAGTTATTGTATATGTAATGCTAGACATTTGACCCGAGATTTGAGTTTTCACTATATTCCCACTGTCCAAATGCTTAGCTAATTGAAGGACATATAGACCATAGTATCTAGCATATACCTCTTTTTTTTTTATTTGTTCATTCACAGGCTGTGAAAAAACAAAATGATTTCTTCCAACATATTTTAATTACTACCTACAAGTACATAGCAAACCATTTTCTTAATATCTCTTTTACCCCTAAGTACTTAGCCAAATGTTAGAGAAGCAAATGGAGCACATGACCTCACTTGCAAATCACCTGACTCAGATCATGTGACCTTGCATAGCATGAGTCAAATGAGAACTAACCAAAGCACTGCTCCTAGACTAGCAAAATGATCATGTGACCTGCACAGCATGAGTCATTGCCAAGCCAAAGGCTATTTTAGCTCATTGCAAGTTATTTTCTGATAGGGTGAGTCAAAGTGAGTTAGTATGAGTCATATCTTGGCACAGCCACTTTGGAACTGAAGGTAGTATAGCCACATGTAAATTACTATATAAGGAGCACAATTCAGCCCCATTTGGCAGGTTTCCTCTTTAAGGAAAAAGATTCCTACTTGAATAAATCTCAACCAATAAGTGCTCACAAGGGCACTCCTCTACAAATAGACAGTAAGGCTGTGTAGAAAAGTTCCCACACTAGAAATAGAGCTACTTGGACCCATAGTTAGGAGTATACTGAATCCTTTAGAATATGGACAGTTAGAATACCTTTAAGGAGAAAATCTCAGAGTGGGCAACTAAAGGGAATAGATTCCCAGCTAGTAGGAAGGCCTAATAGTTTGATAACACCTTGGAAAAGGGATATTAGTCAAGCATCAAGCTGATTGCCAACTCCTTAGTGTATAATAGAATCAGTTTAGGAAAAGCTATTCCATGTGTCTAAGTGACATGTGAGAATTAGTAGCAAGAGTGAAGCATATTAACACTACCTACCCAATTGAGCATTCCTATTCGATTGGAGCTAATTGGAAGTCATTAAAAGTACATCTTAGAAAAATAACCCTAGTCACTACAAAGTATCCTCCTAGCAACCTGAGAGTTGTCTAGACCATTTTCCCAACTATCCATAGTATATTTCATCCACTATTCCAACTGAAAATCAGACCCTCAAATGTATTGCTGAACACAATTCCCTCAACCTTGTTGAAGATTGACAAACAAACCAAGTGCCTGATAGTCAACCCCTTTCTACAAGTTGATACTTGTTTCTAGTACCAATTCAACTAGTAAAAAGTATTCTTTTCCCCTTGCTTCATGTTTACTATCTGTAGAGATAAAATTGGTTGTCTGGTAAGCATTTCCTTAGTGTTTCTACTGATTTCATCTAAAAAGAAGACACCTTCGGTAAGCTCATACTCTACCTGAACAACATAAAGTATTACTGACCATCTGTGTTAGAAAATACATTATTATCAACTATGCAGCCATTCAGTACAAGTGAGTTTAATGCTACCAACACAGGTGTCAATAGGGGGAACAATCTGGAAAGGAAGGACAGTAAACAGAGAGAAGGGAGGGATGGCCAAGAGAGGGACATCGATGAAGGGGACAATAACAAGGGGGACAATAACAAGGGGGGTGATAGTCAAGGGGAAGATTGCAATGGCAATGTCACCAGGACTGACAAAGAAAACATGAAATGGGAGTTAATACCAATAAGAGGCGACAATAAGTAGGAGAGTCACAAGTCAGCTGGACTTTATACCCTCTTTTCCCATTCAGTCATCCCAACATCCACAGTTCTTGCAGCATCATCATATCTTGCAATACTGTTAACCACCACATATCTTGCAATACCACTGACCACCACACATCTTGCAACACCAGCCACCACTGCACATTTTGCAACATCACCAACCACCATGTATCTTGCAACACAGCCAACTGCCACATATCTTGCAACACCATTGACCATACATGTGTACTATACTGTATCCACTCCCATACATCTTACAAGTAAGGCTGCAGTATATCCTGCAATACCTGCAACTACAACAACCACAAATCTTGCAATATTAGCTACTGCAGTACCAACTGGGTTGCAATTTGCAGTGTTTTCAAATTACCATGACTCCACAATGTTGGATGCCATGGTCTCACCTGGTTCAACTTATTTTGCCTAGTCTAAACCATTTGGTGGTTTTGCACCTGACTTCTTCACAAGCTTGCTAAATGATGAAACTTTGCTTTTTACAGTTGACAGTTACTGGGGTGATTTTTTCCTGACATCAGTGCCCTTCAGAGAATTGAATCCAGGCCCATTCTCCTGGAGTGTTGGCAATGAGCTTATGATGCCAATGGGATATATGGGCATAGATTTTGATGGAAGTGGGTTAGGAAAACTCAAAAATATTAACCAGGAACATATCCCTGATGGCACATCTGATGGTCAAGCCTTGCTTGACTTATCACCTCTTTTCATGATCAGTGTGCCAGCCACACCAACAGCAACATTGCTTCCTTTCCTACTGCCTTCAAATCCTCAGTTGCCAGCTTTTCTGCCACACCAACCACCCATTCAGAACCTGGGCATGCAAAATAGTACCAACATAGCTACAACTCTATTCAGATGGTCAAAGCAGAAACCAGTGTCCTATTAGTACATCCAGTAGGACAACACCACTGACAGTTCTCTCAGAAAAGAAAATCAAATCTCACTACCAGCTATAGAGAGTACTAGTAAGAATGTAAAAGGGAAACAGATGAAAAAGAATGAATGATCCCTGCCAGATGGCAGGTTGCTGATGAAAAGGACAGTAAAGAATAGCAAGCAGTCAGTTGATGCCCACACTGAGGATGGGAACATGACCCACAAAAGCAAGTAAGAGGCTTCTTTCTACTTTTTTAAGTGATTTGTTTATGTGAAGATGCCATAAAAAATGCAAGGTCATTCCATAATCAGTCTCATGGTGTCTTTCTTCTAGACAAGACAATGAAGAACCAATCAAAATTGATGGTTCCCAGACAATGTGTCTTGTCTCCACAGGCTAGAACACTTTGCTCAAGGGAGGTATGAGAAGTCTACCCTTGACAGAGTTAAGGATAATGAGTTAGTTCCAAGTAGAAAAGGTGAAATTTAATGTATCAGAAGCCATGGTTTGTTCACCAATCCTTCATGTAAATTTACAAATTGGTTGTTCAAGATAGTTTCAGCCTATAGTCTGGTTAGTAAAGATGATTCTAGGTGAAATACACACCTAATGGGCTCAAGTTAATGGCAATAGGTTGCCTAGAAACCATGGAAACTTGTACTTTGATAGTATGAAAAGTGGATGATTTAGAAACCTGGCCTAGGTTTTGTTTAATGCTAATGATATGTGGGTAGGAGACTTACTAACCCCTCAGGGTAGTAAGTGTAGGTAAAGTGTAGTAGGACTCCTATAGATAGGTTGTTCTAATGTGCTCTAGCAAGAGTTTGCTTAGGGAGTACTAATTAGAAGGGTAATGGGTTGCCTTAGAAATGTAATGTTTAGATGGAAAGAAGTTCAGATGTAAAGATGGTGGAGTAATCTGGCAATATGCTGAGATGTTGAGAAGTCAAGATGCTCAGTTGTTGGTGGTTAGTTAACTTGACAGTACACTCAGTAGACTTAGAAGGGTTATTATAACTAAATCCTATTGTCTCAACTAAGGATTAGGCAAGTTTGGCTTAGAAAGGCAAAGTGTAGTCCGTATTTGGTACTACAGGATGCTTAGGTTGCTGACTAATAGGAACCAGATGCCTTTTGTTGCCCCAAAAGAAATTTCTTCCAAAAAGATAATCTTAGATACTTGTCCTTTATTTAGGTACACGTCCTAATAGTCTAGTAGTAGCTCTAAACTCCTATTTACTTCGCTCTGGGGTACCCTGCCTTATTAGATCTTATTATATTTCCCAGAGGATCTCTTATCAGATGAGATTCTTCCTATAGGTTAAAATGCTCCCCTTGATATATATAAATACAGGAGGCTATGCCAGCCAATCAGAGGGCTTGGTGGCTTATAAATTAAGGCACAATCGCTTACTAATGCCAGGCACATTAAGGGGAAGCACTTTGAGCAGAGAAGTCCAAATCTGGGATGCTCTGCCAAAGAGGCTGGCTATGCTGTGCAGGGCTGTACAGACTAATGGGGACAAGGTCACATGATAGCTAGGGGTCACATGATCAGATGGTCTCACTGGCACATAGCTAAGTAATCAGATAAATAAAGCAAAATCAAAGGAATAGTATGCTATGTACAAATGTGCAAGTGTAAGAGTACATATAACTAGAGAGATTAATGAATATCTCAAAAACTGGTAGGTGGAAAAATCTGGAAAAATTGGGGTATGTAGGCCATGATAGGGGCTATCTTTCCCTATGGTATCAAAAGGGTATTGTCCACTGAGAGCTGTGGAAATTTCACTTCTTAGCTAACTGCTTTGCTATATGCATGTATGAAACTAGTTTCATGCAGGTCAGCAGTGATTTTACAAACTAAACAAAAGGTCTTTGTATTGTCCTCACAATAAAGCTGTATACCATTGTGTGGCATGCAGACATACATATGATGGTATAATAATTGCTTATAGTACTATATGTTACACACAATACATAATTACTTACAATATGTAGTTACACACTATGCAGGGGATGGAATAGAGAGTTGTGCACATACTAAAATCATTGATAATAGAGTAAGTGACTTGAATAGTAAGGGAGTAAAAGTGATATGGAAGGAAAGTGGGACATATGCTGTAGCTGGCTATTTTGAATAATTGAGATTGACATAAGTCTTGCAAGTGGAGGATGCAAACTACAAAGCATGTAGGGGTGAAAAGGAGATTTTGCAAGATAGGGACAATCAAATATTGCAAGATACATAGCAGCAAAGGTTTTGTAGTGGAATATTGCAGTATAGAAGCAAAGGCAGAATAGTGCAATGGAGATGACCCAGGATCTTGCAAGCAGAGGATGCAAATATTGCAAAATGCAAAGGAGTGGTGGTGGTTTTGCAAACAATGGAGTTGGCCAAGTCTTGCAAGCAAAGGAATGGTGGAGTATTGCAAAATGCACAATAGCAGCAGTTTTGTAAACAAAGGAGCTGGCCAGGTCAAGCAAGCAAAAGAGCAATGGGGTATTGCAAAATATGTGATGGAATCCAGATCAGTTGAGTAGTACATACTGCAAAATGTGCCACAGTAAAAACTTGCAAGTGCTGCAATACAAGCCTGAGGGAACTACATATATTTATTGCAAAATTAGTGGTCATTATTTGTGACCACTGGTCCTACAATAAATACATGCAATAATTACTGTAATATCCTACAGTATACTTCCAATATGGCCTGGGTAAATGCCACCAATGAGGAAGCACATCTTTTTTATACAGATCCAACTATGGCCTGGCTATCTTGCATCACTCCTCAAGAACAATTCCATTTCAAGGCTTCTTGTCCATTCTGTAACCATTTCACAGGCAGCTTCATCTCTAATGGTACAGAAGCAGTGATGATGGCCACTGGGGTCCCCAACCACTCACATCTCAGCTTAGTTGAAACCTGTGGCATGTATGCACTTTCCAATCTTATCATCAAGTTATAGGAATACATTGTACATTGTGTCAATGTTAACAATGCCCAACAAATTTTGCAGATGTTCAGTGTGGTAAAGGTATGGTACAAGTTCCATGTTCAACAACAATTGACCTCCCCCTTATCAACAATCCTACCCAGTCAAGCCATACAAGCTAAGCCTCCTTCGGTCCACTTTCTGCTTGGATACTATGATGTGGTTCTCCTAAATATGGATGGCCAAAACAAACATAACCCTGGGTGTGAGTGTTTTTTTTATTGTGTTATATTGAATCAACACTGATCATGGATTCAGATCCTGTCACATAAGTTAGGGCAATCTTTCAGCTAGCCAGCCCCTCTTGTTTAAAATTAAACTTTCAAGCTTTTTGGATCTTCCCCTCCTGTATGTTTAACCATTTGAGATCATTGCTACTTCAGACAATGAGCTAGACACCCCAGTTGAGGAAGCTCAGACAAGTTCTTTTGACCCTCATTCAGAATCAGCATGTACTGTACAGGACTTGTCATCCTGTTGACTAAGGTCACTTAGGCAATTGATCTGATGTCTGTCTTGCAGTTTTGGTTAGTATTTCCATGATTCAGCTTGGCTTGGCTTGGCTTGGCTTGGCTTGGCTTGGCTTGGCTCATGGTGGCTATTCACTCAGCTATGCTAAATCTATGTGGTGACTTGCTGCTGTACAGCCTGGCTCCACCCTGCCAACTGCTTTCACTGGTTATAGCCAAAGAAGCATATTATTTGGCTAGAACCGACTAAAACTGCATAACATCTTAAACACTAGGATTTGTCCAACCTTTGATATGATTGACATGACAAACATGTAGTACTAGTAGCTACATACAGAAAAATGATCAATTTGTACATACTACATACCTCATCATAAAACAAATCCCCAATAGTCCCAATCATTGCAGTCTGCTTGATATATCAAGATTGAACAAAAATTGTATCTCCTACTATTTACACAGTCACGCACTATGCTGAAGCAGGCCAGATTGAAGTGTAGAACAAGTGGGTGAATCATAACAACTGTATGGATTTTTTTCCTGCAAATGACAGTAAGTTACTTGTTGGAAATCAGTGCATGTTACTTACACTTGTCAAGATGTTATCTCCTTTGATTTAGTATGTACTTTGTATTCAGGAGTGAATATGATGGACTTCAATGTTGAGGTGAGTACATTGACAACAGGTGTTGAAGTGACAGCACATGAATTGGGGGTGGGGTGGGATGGTAGTGGCTGCTTTGTAGTTTCACTATATTCTTCAGAATGGTACAAGAATAGTCATAATTGGGCTTTTTGACAAAGGTGAGATTGCATGCATGATAAAAGATAGTAGCGAGTTCAATAGGGATGTGATGAGCTCCATTGACAGTGTCTACTAAAAAATTCTGCTTTCAACTGAGAGTGGTTGGCAATGAAGGGCTTTTACCATCTCAGATAAGCCATGGAAGTTAGTCACAGTGAAGGAAAATGAGATAGTATGTGAGGGATTCGATATCATCCCAATGGCCCAATTGCAGACCATGGTGACTATTGATGGAAGCAAAAGTAGGAGTACCAACAAGAGATAGATCTTCTTGCATCAGGATATGAACACGAGATAATGTCCTGTGATTCTCTGACATCTGTTAGGATATTGTGCAGTCTGATGTCTCAATGGATGAAGTTGCACAAGTGGATGTACTTGAGATGAGTGACCTATTTTAAAAAATCAGTAGGCTGAAAACTCAATCAAATTCACTCAAAACTTACCATTTGAAGTCCAATCTTCATAATGTGAGGAAGACTGAATGCATTAGATGACTATAGGAAGAGGTTGTGTAAAAAGGGCCCAAGACTCTCAAGAACCATAACATGATAAGCAGGCATAGTACCATCTTGAAGTTTGTTGAAAATCTTATACTCATGTTTCAAATATGATGTGCTGTTATTGCTGGGCCTTAGCTTGATAGCAAACTCTTGGGCAGTCAAAATGTCTTGTGAATGATATACAGTGGCTACAAAGTATAAAGCACATTAGTAGGAAATGAGACAAGTTCCACCACTCAGTTTGATTGACATACAATATGAACCTATTCCCAACTTCTCCCTAATTCAATACCTTCCATCTACACAGATAACCCTGGCCTCCATTACTAGTTGCCAGTCAATAGGAATGTCTCAAAATATTTCAAGAGAAACAATGGTGAGTCAAAGTTACAAATCCCATCATTTTCATGCAGCTGCAGGACTCTTGGATACCACTCATATTGTACTATGCCAAGCTAGCTTCCTTATGCAAAAATTGTTCAGCTTATATACAGAATACTCATCTCAAAGAATACCCTTACCATTTCCCCTGCCTGAGAACATAGAAAATGTCATACTACTTGTTGCCAGTGTATTTTTTTACTAAGTTATCTCCTCAGGTAGTTCCACTTACATGATATTGGTCCATCACCCGCTGTCTTCTTCTAGATAAGATCAGTAGGAACATTAAGAAAACACTTACCAGACAACCAAATCTTATCTCCATGGATAGTAAACCTGAAGCAAGGTGAAGAGAATACTCTTCCCTGGTTGAGTTGGTACTAGAAAAAAGTATCAATCTTGTAGAAAGGGGTTGACTATTAGGCACATGGTTTGTTCATCAATCGTCAATGAGGTTGAGGGTGATTGGGGTTCAGCAATATGTTGAGGGTCTGGGTTTCAGTTGGAGTGATGTACAAATTGTACAATGGATAGTTGGGGGAATGGTCTAGACAACTCTTAGATTGCTAGGAGGTACTTCATAGCGACTAGGGTTACTTTCCTAAGATGCACTCTCAATGACTTCAAATTAGCCCCAGTTAATTAGGAATGCCCAATTGGGAGGTAGCATCAATATGCTTCATCCTTGCTACTGATTCATACACACCTCTTAGTCACATAGAATAGCTTTTTCTAAACTGAATCTATTATACACCAAGGAGTTGGCAATCAGCTTTCTGCCCTGCCTGACCCTTTCCCAAGGTACTAATGGACTATTAGGTCTTCCTACTAGCTAGGGATCTATTCCCTTTAGTTGCCTGCTCTAGGGATTTCTCCCTAAAGGTGTGCTAACTGTCCCTATCCTAAGGGATACAGGATACTCCTAACTATGGGTCTAAGTAGCTCTATTTATAGCATGGGAAACTTCTCTACATAACCTCACTATTTGTTTGTAGAGGGGTGCACTTGTGAGCACTCGTTGGTTGAGTTTATTTAAGTAGGAACATTTTTTCTAAAAAAGAGAACTTGCCAAATGGGGCTGAATCATGCTCCTTATATAGTAATTTACATGTGGCTGTGCTACCTTCGGTTCTGAGGTGGCTGTGCCAAGATATGACTCATACTGACTTATTTTGTCAGAAAATGACTTGCAATGAGCTAAAAATAGCATTTGGCTTGGCAATGACTCATGCTGTGCAGGTCACATGCTCCAATTGCTTCTCTGACACTTGGCTAAGTACTTAAGGGTAAAAGAGATATTCAGAAAATGGTTTGCTATGTACTAATAGGTAGTAATAAAAGTATGTTGGGAGAATTCATTTTGTTTCTCCACAACCTGTGAATGAACAAATAAGAAAAAATAGGGATATATACTAGACACTACGATCTATATGTCCCTCAATTAGCTAAGCATTTGGACCGTGAGAATAAGGTGAAAACTCAAATCTCGGGTCAAATGTCTAATATCACATATACAATAACTACAGTATGTATCTGCATCCAATCATTTTGGTGCAGGTCACTGCTCAGGGTCCTGGACGCTGGGCTACATATTATGACACATCCTTGCTGTGTTGCCATTGAGCTTAGCAGACTCAGCTTATGATGTATAAATTTCTTTCCCTCAACCTTGGTCCTTGACTCCATGGTAACCTAGTCTCACTGCATTCTTTTCTTTCTACTTGTGTCCAATCCCTTGCACTCTTCCTGGACCCATGCAACCATTGCAATATTGCTGTCACTGTGGTGCTCTAGCACACATCTACCCTGATCCCACCACCCTGTCAAGTGGCCCAGATCCACCCATTGAGTCCTCTGCTGTGGACTCAAAGGCAAGTAGAAATCAAAGGAACTGGCACCCACCACAATGATACTATATAGGGAAATTCATAAGGATGATGGTGAAGAGTTTGACATTCATGATCATTCTGATGTCTCAGAGGAAGGTACAGATTTGGGAACATTAGGCCAACATGGCCAAGCTATTGTGGTAGCAAATTCAGGTACTCCCAATGGGTCCGACCTCTTGCCTACCAACAGATCCACCTCCAATCCAATGCCAACTGTCACAGATCCCCTAGTTACCAATATCTCTACCAGTACCTCCAATAAGGCATTTGACATAAAGTATTTCCTCAGAAAGGAGAAGGAAGACACCATCTGTAAGTCATGCAAGTAAGTCAAGATTCTGTATGTGGTGGTCCACCAATACACATTCACTCATGTGACAACCATAGGTCAACCACAGCTGAACTTCCTGCTAAAGGGGACTCTTACAACATCCAGTATCATTTTAGCCCCAGGACATTCAACACATCTCTTTGTTATCATATCAAGGTGAGACATGCACTACTCTACCTAGAATAAGCAGAGAAGCACAGATGGATTGTTGGGGTTAAGTTTTCCAAGGCTGTATTCATATCTGGATATACATTTAAAACTCTCAAGCATATTTTTACCCAGCCTGGGGTCAAGCTAGATGATTTTCTGCCTCCTTCTCCCCTAGATTCCTCTAATCACCTACCAATGGGTATCCTTGCATTACAGAAACCAATGCTCAGTGCTAACCTTCTTCCATTCATGATCAAAGGACTCAAGAATTACCTTATTCATTATCTTGTCACCAATGGCCTGGTTTGTATACCTTTTCACCTTCTTTTTTCATATCTAACCTACCATGGACATTTTCAGGCAATTAACAAGATTGAATCTCGTAAGCTATGCCAACTTATCCTCTACTGCTGCTCCCAGAACATAACAGATTCCGATATTCCTCATTATACAAAAACTCATAAGCTTATCTTAATGCCTTTGCAACAACCTTTACTGCCTTGAAAGCTGAACTTTTGGTGAGTGTTCCACCTCTTTGCCTACATTGGTAGGGTCACATGTATGGTTTTCATAGGCAGTGATGGGAGAAATATGTATCATTTACCATTGACATTTGGTCATGTGAAAGTCTTGACCTGTATCTTGCTGTATCTGTTTACTGGATCACACAAGACACAGAGACTGGAACATGCAAACTAAGCCTCAAGTCTACTCTTATCATGTTCTATTACATCTAGGAAAGTCATACCAGAGTCAAGCTGGCCAAAACATTCTTACATCTAATTGATCAGGCTGGAATTCCTCTCAACAAGGTAGTACACTTTACACCACTTCATATTATCTAATGATTGATGCTGAACAATTTCATTAACATTCTTAGATTGATCATTTCTGTAACAGCTGCCAACTTGCAACTATGCTTGATGCATTTATCTTTTTATTTTTTCCACTTCCTCAAGGGTAGATTCCCTTATCAAGCACCTTGGACAGGTGCCATCCCTTCATCAAGCACCCAGGATAGGTGCTACCCCTTATCAGGCACCTTGGGCAGGTGCAATCTTCTTATCAACTGCACTCGGCATGCACAATCAAGCTATCTATGCACTAGAAGTGCAATCAACTCATATTAGATATGTGATAACCCTTATCTGCTGATTGCTAGCAATCTCTATCTAATCTCTAGGATGGTCTGGACCACCCTCTTATGTTTCACCTCTTCACTATGTCACCATGTCACCTCTTCACCTCTTCACCATATCACAGAATGCTCCTCCAACCCTTCACATCTTCACATCTTCACCTCTTCACCTCCTCATCTCCTCACCTCCTCACCTCCTCATCCTGTGGTATGGCTATGCCTCTGCTTCTGATCATATATTATTCTTCCATTCCTGATTCATGCCTCCTCCTCATGCTTTTCATGTCCTGTCACATCATACTTCTTCATTTATGATCATTCATTAATCTATAATCTCTGCCACACCCTCATGGTCAGGGTTATGCTTCCATTTCATTATTTACATCCCTCCTCCTCATGTTTCTGCTTTTCTTCATGCTTTTCCCTCATGTTATGCTTCCATTTCATGGCTGTACTGATACATGTGTTGTACACATGTTTAGGGACTCATTTTATCTATAGATCTATGCACAACATGTACATACTTTATGTAGTATATAAAGCCCCCCCAGCAGTGGCCAAGGCTCTCCAGTCTTGTCCTCCTTGGAGTTTTCCCTTCGGCTCCTCTGGTTGACTCACTTCCCTCTCCTTATCCTTATGTGGGTTGATTCCCCTAAACTATGCCACTAAGAAGTTAGCTACCAAGTGTACTCAAGGGCAAGCAGCCTCAGCAAGAGCTTTAGGTTGTTTCAATTTCATGATGGATAATGCTTCAAATAACGAGACTACAATGACAGAGCTGTCCAGAATTCTACTGGAAGAGAGAAAGTTCACCTCCAATCCTATCGACTGCCACATCCACTGTCTGCCACATATCTACAACATATGTGTTCAGCACAGGCTCAACAGGTACACACATGCTGACTTCACCCAGTGCCCACAGATGTGGAAGAATTCAGTGGGGAAGATAATTGATAGGGCCAAGTATATTGAGATGGTTCAAACCAATTCTATTTGGCTCAGAAGAGATGTTGTGTGTGCTGTTTGTTTGTCTGGTCAGTGCCAGTCACACTTCCAGTAAATAATTCTCTCAGGAAATAAGCAAGAACAGTTCATCAATGATACAAGGGACATAGTCAAGCTGCCTGTGATCCAACTATTCTGTGATGTCAAGACATGTTGAGATTCAATATACTATCTGATCAACCATTTATGAGCACTTCAACAAGTAAGTAACTCCTCTATTTACTACAGTATGAACATAACAATATCATCATTATTAGGCTGTCAGCTACTTCTTAGATGTTTCCCACCATGTCAATATTGCAGACTACAACTTGGGATCTCTGCAATGGGATGTTTTACAGGACATGAAAGTGGTTTTAGAGGTATGAATTCAATTCACCTTGTGGTGCTAAAATATTTGACCTTGCTATAGCGCTACCTTAAAGGTCCCTTCCCAGGCTCAACAAAGCATGTGTGGGGAGACCATGCCATTACTTGGTGGTGCTTTTCCATCATACAAAACATTCTTGGCTCAATGAATGGCCCTATCCTCATCACGTACTTATCTTCAATTGGCACCGTTCATCTCCAAAGGTCTCAAGTGTGCCAACAAGTACTGCATTCATTTTGGACATAGCAAAGCTTACCTGTTTGCCATGTATAAGTAATATTATTATGATATGATATGGATAGATTGTCCGACTCTCCAGCCTCCTTTCATAGTTGTTGACCCATACATCTGTATATTATGGATAGAGCAACATTGGGAGATAGATGCGATCATTACTGTTAAGGTATACATCTGGCAGAAGGTGAGTCAACAAAAGCAATCAAGGAGTGCTTGAATCCCTAACATATATGTAGATAGAAGAATACTATATAAAATATCCAACCCCAACTGTCATGTTATTTCAGTTCCCACATCTTGAACAACCTCATGCTTTTATGACATTAGGTGCAAGGTATGGCCTTTCCAACATGGTAATGCAGGCAGAGGAACAAGGTGCACAATCAATAGACCAAGAATACAATGTATATGTTATTTCCAACCTCATACATATCAACACCAATCTTCTTGCATTTTGAGAGTTGGAATAAAAGTGGTATCCAACAATCTTTCAAATAGCCATGGACTACTTGCCAGTTCAGCCCTCTTTGGTCCCATATGAACAAGTGTTCTCTTCCAGCAGCCTGATTGACATAAAGCAATGCAACTGGATCAATCTTGTCTTCATGGAAACCTTACAGATCCTCAAGTTTTCTTTCAAGAGGGAATGGCTGAGTCTCAAGTGGTGGATAACACCATAGTAAGAAATCCTGTGTGATGAGGACAGCAGTCAGGTCCTCACCTTTGTGATACCAGGACATGGTAATGGCAGTGGAGTCAATGAGGTATTGAAGGCTATTGCAGTTGAAAAGGGAGAATCATTGCTGGGTCATGTTGACGTCTATTAGTATCACATGGAATATGTTGTATCGTACTCAGGTTTCATAAAATTCAATCTTCAACTTTTTATCAGTCTTAATAGTACAACATTTCATCATGTAATCAGCAAGTGCTGTTGTTGTTTGATCTTGTACTGGATGGTAACTATGAATAATTCACACAAATGGTATATCCAACGATCAACATGACTCAAGTTGATGGGCTCTTCCCAACTGCCATGGGTCAGCTCAAAGATACTATCACAGATGCTATGAAGTCATTAGGTGCTAATGAGTTGTCCACTGCAAGCATTCGGTCTTCCTCCAATACCATCTCCTTCTGCTGGAAGCAAATCCAAGCATACTGTAAGAAGGCTTTGCAAAGTACTGCTTGGAAGCATTACATGGATTGGTATAACCAGAGCGATAATAAATATAAATCTCAGCCTGAGGATGAGGAAGACAATCCTCGCAATGCATTTGTGCCTGATATACAGTGGCTCAAAAAACTGTCCGCATGTTTGTACATTTTCAGCTAAAGCTGATATCCTGCAACAACCCTAACCTGGACTGTCATTATGTTAGTGTATAAAATAAAGTACTTGCCATTGGCTGTCTATAGCATCAAGAATCAAGGCAATTGGTTGAGACCTGATGAAATGGCAACCATTTCAAAATGATAACTCATTCGGACAGTTTTTTGACTTTACATAATTTAGGTATTT
>JBBPNN010000669.1:0-18218 GCA_038090935.1 Hortiboletus campestris | reverse complement strand
AGACAGCCAATGGCAAGTACTTTATTTTATACACTAACATAATGACAGTCCAGGTTAGGGTTGTTGCAGGATATCAGCTTTAGCTGAAAATGTACAAACATGCGGACAGTTTTTTGAGCCACTGTAACTGCCCTCCTAACTGCCGTCCTACGCCGTCTCACGCCCGCACTGCCCTGCTGTCAGCCTGCGACTTTTGTTCCTGAAATGAAACTCAATAAGGACGAATTCAGCATCCTGTGTTGCATTTTGATCTTACGCCAGGCAGAAGTTGCCACTATTGGAGAAAGTTTGCACCTCTTAGATCAGTTTGGACTCCTTCCAGTGCACCTGCAGGCAGCAACCACTAACCTGGATAGGTTGTTGGGTGGAATGGCTGAGGTGAGTTCTTCTTGCAACTCGCGAGTTTGTCAATTGACCAACCGGCCGCTAACTCAGGACTCTGAGCAGGCCCTTGAATGGCCTTTTGCAGCCGTGGAGCTGCATCTTTCCAGCCTGAGCGACGTTGACCGCAATCTTTCACAAGCTGGCATAATGCAATGTTTGCTTCCGCCCGACTCGGACAGCAACTTGCCGAACGGCAGGATACACCAGGCCTCTCCGGTCCACACTGTCGGCTTGACCTTGAATACGCGCCCGCCTCCTGACTTACCCCGGTCCCCCCCGCTCAGCCCTTGCACGGCCCTCCTGTCTCAGCTTGGGTTTGACGCTGACTTCATCAGTACCAGGTACCCCACGCCCACTGACCTGACCTTGAATACCCTTCCGCCCCTCAGCTTTGACTGCCTTGCCCCACAGGCCCCGCCACGATATGCTAATCCCATCAATTCTGTACTGTCCTGGCCGCCGTCGTCTGGAACTTCTTTTTCCTGTCCAACCGCCAGCAACTGTAACTCCCATCCTCAACCAGCTTGCATGGACTCCTCCTAGCTTGGACCCAACAACTTTACTGACCTCATTAGTACTGTACCATCCGGACTACCATCCGTTCAGACTTCTTTTTCCTGTCTAATCTCCAGCAACTCTCACCCGCAATCAGTGTGCGCAGACCCCTCTCAGTTTAGACCCAACAGCTTCCTAGGCAGCATTAACTCCCTCACCCCTGCACCGTCTCAACCTGCTCTTTCGCTTTCGCCTCCCAGGGACCTACCGCTACCACAACCACCACGTTGGATGCATCAACAGATGCCACCCCCTGGCATCTTCGAAGCTGCTGGTGGTGAGGTGCCGTTGATACCCCCTCATGTCAACAATGATTGTAATTGCGACAAAGTTCCACCCAAGAAATCCACGCGCAAGAAATGGGGATACTGTTTCAGCCCATACGTGACTTCTTCTCAGCAGGTGGATGGACTCATTGCAGAACTAGTGGTGGCACACTGGGGGTCTTCCACATATGACGTGGAGGCGTGGGTTTTGGATGTCCAACGACTTATGGATGAGCAGATGGGCATGTTCCAAGATCAGACCCTGCGTTCGGTTGTACTGCAGTGCACACATCTTCAGGCACGCAATCTTCAGGTCAACTTTCTATGGATGATCAATCTCATCCAGCTGGTCCGCAAATGTCAAAGGCAAGGTGCTGTCATATACTGGGACCAATATCCATCTAAAACTGACCACACCTCTTTAGCATCCGTCGATGCAAGGGGGCCGTCATTTCTTTTTCTCAGATCTATTACCACGAACTTTGTAGTTTACCTGGTGGGCCTGTCTTGTCAATGTTCTTGGACTGGCATGCTACTGGCAGTCGATTTGCAGCATTGGCAGGGGCAGGCTCTGTGTACCTGTTGATACTCATCGCTGGACTGGGTTTGCATGTGGCCATCGGATCTATGTCGGGCCAGGCTCCGTTCGACCTAGCTAATATCATCCAGGCACCGGTCAAAGGTATTTTGTGTACTACCTTACATCTTCCTGGACTGATTGATTGTTCGTCATTGAAGCTGACCACCCTCAATTCACGCAAGATTTCATAGCACCGACTATTGCTCAGATGAAAAGAGCATTACCACTTAACATAGATACATTGTTTTCGCCTTCCCTTCAGGGGGAGTATGGGACCACCACTATGGTGGCATGCGACAAGTGGTCCCAGTCAGACAACTTCTTTGATTCCATTAGCTTCAAGTGAGTAACACCATGTTGTCTTGAGGTTGAGACATTAACCTGATATGTGTAGCCGTTCCAGGCTAGCAAGGAGAGACAGTTCCATCTGGCGTAACTTGATCACCCCCATAGTCCCCTCCTCCCTGCCTGTTTCAGTTAACCAGCTGACCTACAAGGATATTGGTTTTCCTCGTCCATACTCGCCTCCCCTCTCAGATGCAGACAAATGCAAGTAACCATGGCAACAATTTGTGGACGTTTGGTGGGTTACTGAGTCCTCCCGTCTCGCTTTCTAGGAATTAGCAGTTCGACTTCCTTTTATTGTTACTCGGTCAATGTGGGATACATGTGGGTGGTCAATACAACTTGCATAGCACAATTCCGGCTCACTGACCATTACTGGTTGAGGAGACAAAGGTAACCGAGGCAGAGCACAAACTGACAACTTTTTCCAGCTCTGACAAGTCGTGTGAAATAAAGAGTAAAGCTGCGACGCTGTTTGGATTGACTTTCTGGTGAAAAAAAAACACTGCTCATACGGTACTTTTTCGAATACGATATTATGTGGTTGACTAGCGAATTTTCTGAGTCCTTGGCCTGCGTCAAGTTGAGTGGCTGCTTGTATCAATCTTACTCCATCATTTAACGTGTTTTCCCATTTGCAAGGGAGTTCTACATTGCCGGATGCAGACCTTGGCGTCTTCGTTGGCCACAGCTGGGGCATACGTGTCTACTCTTGCTGAGAAGCATTTGCGAGACATTTTGCACTGATGGCCAACATCAGGCGAGTTTATGTTTACCATGTGGATGCCGTGTTGTTGCGAGGGATGTGTCCGCCATGGTTACTCAGATGTTGCTGATGCTGATCTCAGCGCTTGCGTGGATTGGTCGTGTTCACAGGCGCTTGCATCCTCTTCCGCATTGAAGACGCTGCCATCGGGAGCGTGGTGTGTGGTCCTGCGTGCGTTGACGTTTCGATCGGAATGGGGACACCGAGCGCATTGTCGCATTTCTGGTGCAGCAAGTGTTATCGCGTGTGACCTTCTATTCTACCACATCGCTTGTTAAGTTTCGTAGTGTTCTGGTGCCTGGCCACCCTCAGAGTGATGGGAGCAGGGAATCCAATCGCAACGCTGTCGTGGTGGTTTGCTTCTGAGCAAGGCTCACTGTTGGAGGAATATGACCTCATGTGTCCTAACGTTGAACGATATCAGAAGCACCGTCTTGTCACCCTTGCAAGTCTTCATGGGCTTGAATCCAACACTGATTACGAACGGTTGCGAGATTCCATTATTCTCCATCTCAGGTCCGGGAATTGTGCCCATGCGCCTGTTGATGATGCGCCCATGTGTGCTGCTGTCATCGGTTGTTACTTCCCTGCTGGCTGCAACAGCTTGGCTCCATGTCTCTGTGGCGCGCTCTCAAGGTTCAGGGTGTGACTTTTGAGGCGGGGATGCCTCTTTTCAGGCTACGGAGTGCGCTGTGGTCTTACGTCGCTCACTTGCATAAGGCGCGGCAAAAGGCCAACTGTCGGACGATGGGCCCTCGTCGTCGGGCTTGCTGGCCCGAGGTTGTTTCGACTGAATGCAAAGTTGAGCTTGTGCCATGTTTCGTCGAAGTCACGAGTTCACATAGTCTGCACGAGTTCATTTGTGCAAGTTGCAATGGTAAGCATGAAGTCGTAGAGTGTTCGGACATTCCCTTCGAGGAAGTAGACTTTGATTTGCTCAAAATGCCCTGATCGACAGGTTGTGGATGGGAATGTTGTCAATTTTTGTTGGTTGGATACTCGTGTGCTCCACCTGTTCTCGCACCTCCATGTGAGGAACTTTGTGATGTTCTGGTCGCGAATGCTGGGATAATCTTCTGAGATGGAGTTCCGCATGCAGTGACATTGTGTGCTGCATGTAATCAAGCCCTTGCATCTGGTGTTACCCCATGACCTACTGAGATTTGCCGTGACATCGACAACATCGCCGTTAGGGTATAGCATGGGTAGGCCATGTCTGGGTATCCGTCCAGGTCACACCCATGGGTAGTATAGTGGGGTGGGTGGTGTGGGTGCAGGTGGGGTGGGTGCTTTGACCCGGATGGGTATGGGTAAGGGATTGATGCACCCGTGGATATCCGCAGGTGGACCCACTGAAGTTCCGACTCACGTCACTGCCAATATCGCCACGCACTCAGTGGCATGTCTCATGTCCCTATCATTATACACCAAGGGAAGTAATTACGACGATAATATGTGACTGAATTGCTGGTAACCAGTTGTCGCTGCTCTTGGGAACCACTGACACGAACTGAAGATCAGCGAATGCCCATATCACTGATTGCCACTCCTTCCTATCTAACATGGATAGGCAGGGGCGGTCAAAAACAGATCGAGTGGAACCTCCGACGCACCTCTTTTTCAGCGATGAGGAACAGCCCGCAGTTAGCTCCGACCCTCGCATTGTTGAGTTGGGTGGTCTATTTATGGACCATGAGCTGAGAAGGGAACAGCGCATGAAGGCGGAGAGGGAACAAAAGGAGTGGAAAAGGCATGGCAATGCAGGACTCCAGGACTATCGAGGGCGTAGGGTGGAGGAAGGAGGAATACGGAAGGGTGAGCCCAAAAAAGTAAACGACATGGACGAGAACGGGAGGAAGGCGAGTTCAACCGGCAAGTCAATGCCATCTCACGTGACCTTGGCCCGGGGCCCAGTGGACATGAAGAGGCTTACACTATGGAGGTCCACGACTTCCAACCGTCATTTCCACAGTACTTACCCCTTGCTACCGCACTTGTATTTAATCTGAGCCGATACCCTGTAGTAGTTGGTCTTTTTTCTGCTCAATTGAGGACTTAACCTTGTCTTTGAGTGATGGACTACAGTAATTCCCTTTTTTATGGACTTTTGAGCACTCTCATTGGAGGAAAGAGTACCAAGCAGTAACATCACAAAGTGCTCCTCCTGATTGGCGGCCTATGCACCATGAATTAATGATGGCCTGATCGATCACAGAATTCTTCCTTTATTCTTGCTATTTGGTTCAAGTTGCTTGGGATGTGTGGACCACCGGGTACTGACAACTGTAGAATAGACCGCTGTTGAACACACTCGAGGGTGGGTAGCAACAAGGTCGAGCCAGGAGTCTGGCGCAACTGGTCATGGTGGTTTGCCAAATCTGGACGTAACAGATAAGGCCCGAACCCCACTGTCATGGGGCACAAACATTATGTAAAAAGGAATCAACCTTGCCCAAACCGGCCACTCGACCTTATCAACATCTGCAGTAGCCCACAACAAGGGTGGCTTGCACATGTCTAGTGGCGACACGCTCAAGCTCAAGCTCGCACTCAGTCGCAGTAGCTTCTTCCACCATTGGCTAATTACAATGCAGTTCCGACCCCATTCTCGCTCCCACCAAATGCTGGCCACATTGTCTACTAGTATCTAGTCGGTGTTCATTTGTCATGTTTGCCGTTGTCTTGTGGGGAGTTTTCCGAACACACATGTTCGCCTGCGGTACGTGCGCTACCTTGTATCCCATGCCCCACCCAAGGCAGCATCGCCTGAGCAGCCACCATCTCTCCTGCCATGAGCGTCAGCAACGGCGCCGACCTTGCCGAACACTTTGAACATGCAGAAAGGTGGAATGCACATTGTCGAGTGTTACTGACACAAAATATATTTGGTGGGAGTCTTGCCCTGTCTTTTGGCCGCCATTGCCCTTGGTGTGCAAGTACTCTGTCTCGCGCAGAAATCGGGGAGGCAGATCAACTTGCAAACAGGAGAATGGTCTGGTATTGATCTGTCCTCTCCCCAAAATGATCCTGATGTCTTTTAGACTGGTTTTGATAGAGGATTGAAGAAGCAGCCTCACGTTGGTTCAACGGCGCTGATTGGCAAGACCCGATTCATGGACATGTTCGACGTACTGTATGTGGGTGACATCTTGTGCAGGGGTCCGCATTCACGTTCGTTTACAGTACTGCAACAAGCCAGCATGAACAGAGCTGCTTCCGCTGTCCCTGCCAGGAGGTCAACGTGCTGAACACAACGGTGTAGGTTCCACGCTGTGCACGTTTTCTCGTCTGGCTCGTCCTAACCCCCGCTTTCCAGATGGCATGTATGAGGCTGGGCTTGCGGGCCTGGGGACGCACCAGGCATACGAGAAGGCAGCATACATGCTCTTCGAGGGTCTGAGCCTCAAGAAGATGTTGATGGGCAAGGACTATCTCGTCAGCGGTACCCTGACAAAGGTGCAAACAAGCCAAAGTTCGGGCCACCCTGCAGTGCCATCAATGTCAACCCATCACCAAGGAGTGCAAAAGGTGGGTCGTTGCTTCTTTTGGTGGTGTCATCGTTCTCACTCGCCTTGCTTCAGACACGGACTTGATCATTTTATTGCAAGACACTGGTCATGACATTGGGTCCAGAGTTCACAGTATAAGTTAGCTTGGAAGATTACTTGGACCTGCAGGTGGAAGGACAGGGACGCCCCAGGCTACTGCAGGCAGCTTCAAACCATACACACGGCCAAATATTATTCTTCCTGTTCCAACATTGCTCAAGATTCCCACCAGGACGGGCTTGCCCAGGACTCCCCATGCAGTGGAACCCTTGAGTTGGCTTTGCGCCGCGCAGAGAGTGCTTCTGGACTGTGCGTCCATAGGGTCGCCCCGCCACCTCGCATCGTGCAGCAGTGAGGTTGAAGACCCTTCCCCCACCCTCTGGCTATTGCCCTGTTTCCAGACATCAGCTGTGGTGGCAATGCAGGCGGGCTCGATCGAGGCCCGACTCAGTTAAGTAGGGCTATCCCAAGAGGTATGCATTAGGAGGGAGCCGACTGTACAGTACTTATGACGATTCTGCCGAGTATTGTGTCACTTGTTACGACTCGGACCTTTTGTCGGCTAAGTGGTTCAAGGTACCAGCAGGTTATGTCATGCAGGACACCGGACACTGACGGTGAGCACAACACTTTGTCTTTTCTTGTTTGTCCACTGACGTGATTTCCCGAAATGTGCTCTCTCGTTTTCTCTCTGACCACCATCATCTCTTTAATTATGGTGCCGCAGGGATCTCCAAGACCTTCTCGACAGCGGCTTTGCTCACCACTCTGCTCTCCCCTTCCTCTCCTCATCTCTACAATGACAGTGGACTTCATGTTCATCTTCGTTGCTCATTCACCTTAAAGAGGTTCCCAATAGTGCACCGTATGTACTGTAGTAGCATTGTGGATTGTACAAGGGAGTCTATGTGGTGTATCTATGCTAATTACTTCATTGGATTTACCATGAGTTGCTGATATCGAGCAGGTGCCGGATGCACATGTCGTGTGCATGCCCATTAGGATTGGAGGGGGCAGGCGTCTCTGTCATGAGTGCCCACATCGCGTGTGTGCTGGGCAACAGGTGGTGTGTTGGGCATTGTGCTGTTGCTCCCATGATGAGAACTTGGCTGTGGGTGTGCAGTGCGTGCCGTGCTGGGCGGCGGGTGGCACGTTGGGGGTTGGGCCATTGTACCCATTGGGATGGGACATGGGAAGGACCACTGTGCATTTGAGGGGGGGCGCTTGTTACAGGCGCGCACATTGCATGCATACTGTGCTGTGCGACGGTCAGCGCATTGGGCATCAGCAGCGGTAGTGGTGCCCATTGGGGTGGGGACAGAGGCGGGTGCGTATGTAGCGTGGGCGCCTGTTGAGATTGAAGGGGGGCGACAGGTGGCGCGTTAGGCCATCAGGGCACACCAGTACCCATTGGGCGTTAGATGTCGCAGGCACACACGTTGTGTGCGTGACATGCTGGGCGACGGGCGGCACATTGGGCATTGGACCATCACACCCATGGGGTGGGAAAGGGGAGATTGGGCGTCACACCCGTTAGGATCAGAGGGGGCGGCACTGGATGGCCAGCGACGCTTGGCGATGGGCGTCACGGTGGACAGTGGGGCCTCACACCCATTGGGATGGGGTGCTGGGCAGGTGCACATGTTGCGTGCGTGCCGTGTTGGACGATGGAGGTGTAGAAAGATGGTGCTGTAGAATACTCAGTATGTCACTGAAGTAAAACTAAGATAAGGATGGTCCGATGTAGGTACTGCTTAAGTAAGCAGGTAATACCAAATATGGAATAAAGAATCCAACAGGAGGTGCAGGCGTTTGGGCATTGCACCCGTCGGGATGGAGAGACACTGCGAGATTGATGGAGGTGTCAGAACAGTTCAAACACCGCTACGGAATTGTCCGACAGGAGTTGACTTTCCCATGATTTTTGGGTGCAGAGAAACTTTGTCAAGCAAAGTGATTTTTGTTTGGTGGTCTCAGGGGTCTTTGCTTTACAGTATTGCACGGACTTGTGTTTCTTCTCTACTTTATAGCCAATAAAAGCACTGAGTCGTAACAAGCAACCCATAACTCGATTCTGCCACCAGCTGCGGTCACTGACAACCCGTGACCACGTCGCTGATCCAGCCGTAACCACAAGTCACATCGTGGTCACGTTGTGTGTTGTTTTGTCGCTTCTAAACCACCAACTAGTACTCCGTCTGTTTCTTTCAGACCACTCATCCAGAAATTCCGCATCCTTCCAACCGAGTGGCACCACATGGAAACCCTCATGCTCCACTGTTGGGTCTATGGTGAAGATATTGGAATGATGCTAGAGGTCGAGATACCAAGGACGGAGACTGTCGCATCCCTTAAAGACGCCATTAAGAGCAAGGAGCCTGTGGCTTTTCACGACATGGATGCGCACACTCTTGCGCTTTACAAGATTACCCTCCCCGGTTCAAGTGATGAAGAACTCGAAGAGAGCCTCAAGAAGTTGTCATTGGACAAGCAGGAGTGCCTAGGCAGACGAACCAAATTATCCAAGGTGTTCCCAGTTTCCACTCCCGGTGATGACGATGATAAGACAACCATCATCGTCATCAACATAGCAACGCTTAATTGCTGGGTACGCGGTCAAGCGACTGACCACGTCTTTGAGGTTAAGGTTTCAAGGACAGTGAATGTTGCAGCCCTTAAAAAAGCCATTAAGAACGAGAAGCCAACAGATTTTTGCGACGTGGATGCGGATACTCTCGCCCTTTACAAGCTCAGGGATCCTGTGCCCATTCCCTATAACAAAAATCTCAGTAGTGTCATCCTCTCAGAACACGGAAAACTCTTGCATCCTTCAGATGTGTTATCACAGGTGTTTCTGGCACCATCACCCGTGGACCACATCCATGTTATAGTGGGTATGTGGCGGAGGCGATCCATGTACCCCCTTGCAATTGATTCTTGTTCTTCAGATTCGCCATCCTTAATGATCGTTTGCTGGTTACGAGGCAGCACTCTCGACTCCAGATTTTAAATCTCCATCTGCGCAGATGCAACCATGAGTCAACTTAAAGAACGCACCAGGGAGTTGAAATTGATGCTTAGAGATGTAGAGGACGAGCAAATACGCTTATTCAGGACATCCGCAGACGAAGACGAGCTCCGAGAGTGTCTTAACAAGATAGGTGACGGAGAACCACTCCAAGGGGACACCCTGGTGCCCAATTTCCTGGGCGTGCCAGTGCTCGACCCTTTCCATGTTGTTGCCAATGTCACCAGCAGTAATACCAGTAAGTTCAAGTTGACTGTACCGCGTCATTGTGGCTTTCTGATTCCTAGATAACAGGGTCGACAAATCTGCCTCCCTCACACCTCCCAGGCATTGGAGGAGCGGATCCGATCAAAGTGGCACGACAAGACTTCATTGAAGCTCGTCCAAAAAGGATGTCACCATCTGATGGTTCACATCCTTCTTCATTCTGTAAAACCCAGCAGGCAGGAAATACACGGATACCCTGTGGCCGTCCTCGTGACTTCGAGGAAATCATTCCCGCAACACTACTCCATCCGGTCTTTGGCCAGTTTGTAGATGACTGCCAGACTGGAACTATGCTAGAAGACGATAACCAGTTCGTAGGCAAGCTAGCAAATGCCATGTCATATTTGTATGAGGACGAAGCAGACCGTGTAACAGCCATTAATGGCCTGTTTCAGTGGGCCAATCTCCACTTCAACACTCACAAAAAAGTAGCAAAATCTAATTATGCGATGGATGCCAATATTTCTCTCGGAGTCGATGATGATGATGATGATAAACGGCTTCCTTGCTTCGTGATCACCGAGTTCAAGAACGAGGCAGTGACCTCAGCTTCAGAACCATATATGCAAGCTGTCGCATACTATCTGGAGGAAATGAGGCCATTTGCACCCGGAATGTCGGGGTCTGCCTTGCCATGTTTTCTTCTGGTACTTTTTGGTTAGTACTTGGGTTTTTTCTTTGTGTGTTCTGTATTGACAAACGAAACACTTTTTTTCCAGGACCATATATCGTCTTCACCGGTGCTGTGTGGAATTTATGTCCAGCCGTGCAGGTCCTTTCGGCACCTCTGGCATTCCACTATCATTCTACCGATACTCAAAACCAGCTCACCGTTGCACGCCACATGGCCGCATTTCGCAAAGTTGTCAGAATGCTGAACGAATATTACAAATGCCTATCCGCATCCTTGGCAGTTGATAGAAATGGACTCGCCAATAAGTTGTCTCACAACACCCTGCCTCCATATTGCACAGTGTTCAAGTCTCTTGACGGCAGAAGCGCAAAAAACATCCGTTATATGTCGCAGCGAGGGCTTGTATTCTTCAGAATGCTACAAGAGGACGACACAGCTCAGATCTGCATCAAATTCTCCCAACATTACTGCAAGGAGGCTCACCTGCATTGTGCGGAGATGGGTTTCACCCCAAAACTACAAGGATTCGAAGAGCTTCCTGGAGGTTGGTATATGGGAATCATGGATTGGCTTGTCGACTACAATCTATTGGCTGAGTTGCCCTGCACCAACCGCCTCCCCAGATCAGGGTTCGAGACCATGGGGGAGCAGCTGAAGACGCTGCATGCACGCCATTTGGTACATGGAGACATACACAATACCAACATGTTGGTGAAAAAGGACGATAGGACGAGGCTGATGCTCATCGATTTCGAATGGAGAGGGGTAGAAGATGTCGTGCAATACCCACCATATGTGAATTATACTGACATAAAGAGGCCGGATGATGTGAGAGATGGGCTACCCATCAAGGCAGTTCATGATCTCATGATGCTGGATTTCATCATTCAAGCATGGGCCAAGAAGGTAGTCATACCATTAACGTAAATAAGAACAGAATGTACTGCTATTATCATATATCCAGGACATCCCTACCGCGTGCATGGTAGACAGGCATCGAAACCCACAGTCACAGCAGGAGACAGTGACATTGTTGATTCATGTCGTGGTCGATTATTTCTGGTGCCCTTGCAATCCTCAGCTGGGCTACCAGACGTCTCCGCAGAGCGATGGGTCTTCAAACTCATGCATGCGGCCCTCTGCCAATGTACCTCCTGGAAAAAAGGGCACCCTCAGCATTAACAAAGAGTGTGGCTTGGGATGGAGATTCCGGTTCGGATGCAATGGTGACTATCTGACCGCTCTGAACGTGGTATGTCATGGGTAACCTCTGTCAATTGCCATGTTTGGTCCGCTTCTTCGTTGTTTTGCAGGGCGTGGGCAAATGGAATGCCATACCAGGAATCTGGGATGTTCAAACAGAGGGATCCATTTGGGAGAAGTCGAAAATGGACTTACCTGATGGAATATGAGCGCATGGTCATGAAGCACGATCAGATTTAGGGAACTTGCCATAAATAATCCCACATGATGGGAAGGCCACTCCCGTCGCTGTTTAAAAACTCATTTCTCGCTGATGATGAATAGTGAACCAACTGCATACCTTTGCAGATGACCCAAGAGACAATGACGTCGCTCACAGGTCGACTGATGGCGCAAACATGACGCGCATCATGATGTCAAACAGCACAAGCCTGAGTAGCTCGAACGCGACAAACGAGTCGTGTGGCGACAGGCATTCACAAACCAAGTGAGGAGGCAAACCGGACGTACCAAAGGATGCTCAGAATGAGCAGGACGACCTTTAGGCTAGAGGCAGTACAAGAGATCGCAATGGTGAACAAAAGGTCGAGGGTCCCAATGAGAAGGGATGCACGTGCTGCCTAGGCAACCAAAAAATAAGAGTGATGCACGAGCGCCAGAAGTACATACCTTGAAATACGATTTACCACTTCACCATCGGGTGACAAGCGTGTCAGATTTGTCGACTGCCTTTCCTCCACATCCTCGACTGCATCCTAGGAGATGGGCACAACGACGCCACTGGCGCGTTGAATATGTGCTTCAATCACCCGTTGTGAGCCATCGCCCAATCCAAGCGAGGTAGAAAGGAGAATGCAATGACCGGCCCAATCGCAGGCACATCCCCCTTCACCGATGAAGTCCTTGCTGTCTCCTGCCTCTACATCTGTATCTGCAGTGGGTTTTCATTTCTGTCTACACTCTGTGGCAAGTGGATCATCGTCGAGAACAAGAGTCATTCCTGGGCGGAGGACAGGCGGGTCTGGCCAAGCATAGGGCGCTTCTGGGACACAACTATGGTTGGATGCCATTGTCGAACCAGTGCAGGGTGAGGATGCACATGTCTGTTTGAAGTGCAAAGTGATGGGTGGTGCTGTACTCTGAATGTCAGGTGAGAGGGCTGGGCGCAGCAGGCCTTGTTGCTGCCTGTACGGAGGGCAAAGAGATGTGTGACATTGCGCATGAGACTGACATGCCACTGACTGCCGAGTGCGGTGATGCCTGCAGAGAGCACTTCCTATGGGTGTCAAAATGCCAAAAAAAAAAAGTGCACCACAATAATAACTGAGAGCGCTACAATAATGGCTGGGCGCACTACAATAACATAGAGCACACTATGAGATAACAGAGCACACTACAATGATGATCAATTAAAAATTACAAATATTATGTAATTGATGGAAAATGCTTCCCTAAAGAGGTAAGTCCACTTTCATATAATTTAAACTCCGACAAGTTCCTTGCTAATATAAGATAGATCACGTGATTTTTCAGCTGCATCCGATCACCTGCCAGAAGTCTAAGACATAGCCTACTAACTGTTCCAACATAACCATGTCAGAGCCTAACGTGGAAAAGGAGATCAGCGGCGCAGAGTTTCCACCCAGATCTAGGCAGTTTCTGGCGGTTGAATCGGTAAGTCCTGGTCTCAGTTTGTTATATTTTTGCATCATTCCATGATGTACTCATTGTGTTTCCAGAACATTGTATACTTCTCACCCAAGCAAACTATTGATGATGCTATTACTCTCGGGCCATCTTGGTGTCAAAGTGAAGATGGCTACTGGTGATCAACTTGCTATTGCCAAGGAATCTGGCTGTCGTCTCAGTTTAGGTGACCATATGTACCCAGCAAAGGTTTTGAAGGACAGTCCCACACCTGGCGGCAAGCATTCCACCCTCAATGACATGATCTTAGATGCGGACGGCTTTGCTGGTGTCTTCCCTAAATGCAAGTACGAGATCGTCAAACGGCTCCAGGGCCTCACTCATGTGCTATGACTGGTGATGGTGCCAATGATGCTCCAGCTCTTTCCCGCGCCAATGTTGGTATTGCCGTGAAGGGTGCCACTGACGCAGCTCATGGCGCTGCCGATATTGTCTTGACCGAGCTTGGGTTATCCACCATAGTGGATGCTATGCGTGGCTCGCATATTATCTTCCAGCGTATGCGCAACTACTCTATTTACACTTGTGCTGTGACCATCCGTATCATCATCCACTTGGCTATCTTGGCTTTCGCGTTCAAGTTCGACTTCCCTCCCTTTATGGTCCTGATCATTACCCTGCTGAATGATGGTACCATCATGACGTTGTCTGTTGATCGTGCCTTGCCCTCAATGACACCAGATGCCTGGACTTGGCCGAGATTCCCTCATATGCTACTGTGTACGGTTTGTACTTGACCGCCTCTACGTAAGACAGGACACTCAATGTTACATAGTGCGCTCAACAAAAAGTAGCGCACTCAGTGAAAAGTAGAGCACTCAATGAAAAGTAGCACACTGCAGAATTTTTGTGCATTTTGACCGCCATAACTTCCAAGTTGGGGACAGAAAGCTAGGGTGGACATGATATGAGTCGGGGGTAACACACAAGAAAAAAAGAGGCATAGCTGGGTCTGGGGAGTAATACTACTCGCTAGGGTTGAGAGGTGGGACGCGTGGATCATACAACAAGGGAAAAAGAAGAGAGAGGAGACACACACGGCTGGCGTTTTCCCATTACGATGCTCTGATCGACCCAGCAGGGTCGGTGACGAGCTTGACAGTGGGGTCACTGGTGGCATTGATGTGCGGAAGGCTGGGGGTGCGATGAGATGAGTGTAGGGTAGATGCAATGCTGTGCCATTGAGGTCAAGGACAGCGAGTTTGTTTCCGTGTGTCGGGTTAGAGTGAATAGCACACCCCATCAAACACGGCCAATGATCGGATGATTGGCAGAATCATCATAGCAAGGGGTCGATTGGTCGATCCGACAGCCCCTCGCCATGACAAATCTGCCGAGTCCAGGAATTTGTGAACAATTGGGACCCGATCGGGACATGTCCGACATGGAGCTTGATTCCCGCGCTCGTTTGCCACTCCTCCCTGCAGCGTAGACATCGCATTCTCATTCTCAACAGTGTGATTCAGAACGCAGACACACCGTTGGGTCTGCGTTGTTCTCTTGCGACATGAACGTTGTTCCTTTACTCATCCTCCAGAGCTTCATGCACGTGTAGTTTATCCATGCAGCGTAGACGTCGCATTCTTGTTCTGAACGGTGTGAACATCATTCTATCCACTTATACTGTCTGCAACGTGGACATTGTATCTCCCTTTCCAACGGCGTGAACGCCGTTGTGTCTGCGCTGTTCTCTTGCGATGTGAACATCGTTCCTTTACTCATCCTCCGGAGCTTCATGCACGTGTAGTTTATCCATGTGGCGTAAACGTCGCATTCTCATTCTCAACGGTGTGAATGTCGTTCCATCCACTTATACTGTCTGCGATGTGGACGTCATATCTCCCTTTCCAACGGCGTGAATGCCGTCGTGTCTGCGCTGTTCTCTGGCGATGTGAACGTCATTCCTTTACTCATCCTCCAGAGCTTCACACACGTGTAGTTTATCCCTGTGGCGTAGACATCGCATTCTCATTCTCAACGGTGTGAACATCGTTCTATCCACTTATACTGTCTGCGACGTGGACGTTGTATCTCCTTTTCCAACAGTGTGAACGCCGTCATGTCTGCGATGTTCTCTTGCAACGTGAACGTCGTTCCTTTATTCATCCTTATTTTTATTCTCTATACTAGTCATTCAGCTTTTGCTTGCCATCTGACGGGTTGATCGTGGAGATCTCTTTGGTTGTCTATGGTCATCAAGGCGAGTCCTTGTACCCTTCATCCCAACCACACATCCATTTTGTCTTGATCTCGTTTTCTCCCGTTTTTTTTTTTTTTCAGGATATCATCACAGCCCTCATTCTTGTGGACCAGCCTCACTGTTCTAGTCCTCTCGTCTCGCTTGAATAGGCTCTCTCGCGACGATCTGGCTCCTTGGGGTTTTCCTTTCCTTTACTTTCCTTCTCTAGGTCGACATTGTTTACTCGTCTCCCTGGCGTGAATGCTGTACGGGATTTCATTGCATTCCTTGTCGTGGTCCACCTAGCAGCATGAACGCTGTTTGTTTCCTTTACTTACCATCCAAATATTGTTACCCATTGTACTTTGGAGGAGACCCGCACCGCCGTGACTCCAGAATATATGATGATCGTAATTGGATAGTGGAGGCCAGGAATTTTTCATCCACCAATGCCTGGATAAAATGTCTCGCCATGTTTGAGTGTGGAGATGGAAGGGGGAGGGCGGGACATTGTCGTTGGTGATGAAAACGATGCGAGTTGATTGGTTGAAACGATACTCCTTGTAGCGAAGCAGCCAGATCCGGCACATGCATACCCAAGTGAAGCACACCCTGGCGTGTTTTTCGTCTGATTTGACGTTGGATAGCAGGTGTACAGGAGGGACTGTGTAAGAAAAGTGTGCACCATGTGAGGGAATTGGAGACCCAGGGGTGGTATGCTCAGGAAGGCCATCTCCACGAGCATGATAATGCCAAAAGTAATCTCAGTCACAGCCCCATTCAGGCCATTCATTGCAAAAGCTGCATGTCTGATGTCGCCAGTCACTGTCTTGTGGTTTGTGCTTTTGGGGTAAAGCTGGGCGGAGTGCTATAAGCATTGGTTAATTCGGGACTAGGAAGGGATAGAATGAAAAGAGGCGTACAGCGACCAATTAGGGCCATTGAATCCATGAGTAACCACTGATCAAAATACCTCTTGTCTTGACAAGAAGCATAACCATGGGCAGCACGCTCAAAGGTGAGAGGATCTGAGTGATCGACATGGGGTGAATAGAACATCAAGGGTTTACTATGCACTAGTTTCCCTTTGATGACGTCCTTGTTGGCCCCTGTGATGTGAATATCAGCCCACGTGCGATATTCGCATAGCTGGGAAAGCTCTGTGATGCGGACGTATTGAGATTCAGGAAGATCCAAAGGGGGGTGACCAGTGAGATAATAAACGGGGATGCCAAGTAAAGAAACACGACTGAAATAGCGTTGCCGCAGTTCCCAGCTCTAACCGGTTTTAGCCGTAACTGCATCGCTGACTAACTGCAACCAAAACAAGTCAAGTTGGAAATAAACTAGCGGTTCGACTACATGCGACTAAACTACCAAAGCCAGTTTAAAGTCGGCTAGCCGCTGGTGTGAATGCTAATCAGACACTGTCTCTTACTTGTCCGTGCAATATGTCCCAACTCCTGAGCAGCAATGGACCAATCCACTGGCAGTTCCGCAAATTCATTCGACTGGGTCATTGCGCAGCTGACAAATCCAGTGATTGGACCGAAAATCGATCATCGTGCGGGCATCAAGGCAACAGCAAGGCTACCAATGCCAGCAGTCAGCAGTCTAGTAGTCATGTAAGCTATTTCTCAAGACTTAAGCTCATCCACTTAATGTAAGCCCATGTAGGTTCATCGCAGCGAGCCACTCAGACCCTTAGGGACTTGGGATTTGGGACTCGGGACTCGGGGACTCGGGACTTGGGACTTGGGACTCGGGACCTGCCAAGACCCTGAGCCTACCAGCAGCCAGGAGGTCTAGTGTGTCATTGTGCACGCGCCCTTGAGTCACTGTTTATAAAGGCTCGTTTTTTTTTTTTTTTTTTTTCTTCCCCCCCGTTGACCTGGATCAGCTGAATCGTCTCTGACAGCGTCATTCAGTATTCGCACTCAACAGTCTCTTCTTCCCCATGCAACCATCACAACGTTGCCATTGAGGTCGAGGCCCTTCAGCGGCTCCAGTCCCAACCCCTCCATCTGGTCTCCCAGGCCTATCGAGCCCATCCGTTGACCCCACCATCCCTGACCTCACTCCAGTAGTAGGTCCCAGAGCCCACAGGAACCGGCGTCCACCTGCTCGGTATAGGGAACCGGATGATGGTGAAGAATTCAACATTCATGATTATTCAGACATATCGGAGGAAGACGTAGATCTAGAGGTACCTGGTAGGCGCAATCCCGGTCCAGTAGCCAAAGCAGTAGCAGGCATGGGCCGTACGGCTACTCAGGATCCTTTGGCCAACGATGGATCTCCAACGGACACCCTTGCTACTAACAGGTCCAACTCGAATCCAACTATTACAGACCCTTTAGCTACCAATGCATCGTCCACTAACAAGGCACTCGACATCGACCATTTCTTCCGAAAGGAGATGGAACAAACTGTCTGTAAGCCGTGCGAGTGAGTCAATTCTATTTGTGGTGATCAATAAGTATTTGCTCATAGAAAACCGCATGGGGTAGATCAATTGCGACCAAATTTGTTGCAAGAGGGGACTTGTACAACATCCAGTATCATTTCAGCCAGAAGACCTCGAACACGCCCCTTCGTCACCATATCGAGGTCAGACATGCGTTGCTCTACTTAGAGCAAGCAGAGAAGCAAGGGTGGGCCATTAAACTCAAGTCCGTCAAGGCTGCGTTCGTATCTGGTTACACGTTCAAAACTCTCAAGCACGTCCTAACCCAGCCTGGAGTCAAGCTAGACGC
>JBBPNN010000668.1:0-18233 GCA_038090935.1 Hortiboletus campestris | reverse complement strand
CGTGTATCACATCTCATGACACAATGATGTCATGGTCTAGACCAAAGATAAGAGAAACTTATCTAATAATGGTGAGTAATATGGATAGCGTAAAGATGAGGTCATAGACCGCTCTAGAATCTGGTATTAGGAATTGAATATTAAAATATGAAATACCAGAATTCTCAACAGAAATCAGACACACTCAGACACACTTCAAAACATTCGACGATGAAGATACACATGGCTCAATGATGACCAAAGAAAAGAGATCCTCAAAAGAAAAAGAAAAAGAGACTGAAAATTTTGACGAGTTCACTGAGAGGTAGTCCAACGAACAGCCTGATTGATGCGGTTCCCATTCTTGCTGGACTCCACCTGTACTTATGTAGTATTGTGACTAAATGCCTGGCTTGTTTCCGTTCTGTACTTGTAACATAGTCAACATCCCAACAGCATCATGTTGAAATTGCCTGTGGGGTCCAATTAGAGAGAGAAATTATTGAACCTCCCATAGTCAATAGGTTGGTTGGAACCTACTGTGCATTGAGTAATAAAGTCTGGTAGTTGCCCAGACAGTGCTTAAATAGCTAGTACCAGGAGGAGTACTAGCTCAGGCCTTTTGCTCAGTTGGTTTATGCACCAGAATTCCAATACATCACGTTTCTGGGCAGCAAGGCAGAGTCAGCATCGCCGACCCTAGTAATAAATAGATTCTCAGACACTATCCGACAGTTATGTAATAGAATGCTATACTACAGTTAAGAGGACTACACGGATGCTACCCAACAGTTGAGGGGACACGACCGATTAACGTCTTGAACACTATCCAATAGTTGATATGGTATTGCAGTAGGAGTGTCCGTGGCGTTATATCACACCGTCAAAAATGTCCACATCAGCGTCAGATCTGTCAGAGGTGACACTAGTCCGTAATGTCGGACGCTGGGTTGTACTAACCACGACAATAGTCCAAGGTGTAACGGACGCTCTCGACTATCGTTTTTATTCTTTGTAGTGTACGAGGGTGTGTCTGGTGTCGCGGTGGTCTCGTCACGGTCTTAGGACGTCTCCAACCGACTGGATGGTTCGTCGATGCGCTCGTACGCTCGACGTTCGTCGTCGATCGTCTTCCCACCCCCGACCTCGTCACCCGTTGCTTCGATGTGACTTGTGGCCACTCCTCCTTGGGCCTCACCGTTTGATGCGTCTTCGCTCGGCAGCGTCCTCACTTGCGATGCGTCCACTGGCCTCATCGGCCCTGCGCATGTTGCGTAAGGGTCTGCGGCGTCAGTAGTCTCCTCGTCCACCTTCCGACTGGCTGTTTGGTGTCTCTGTGGTGCGACCGGTGTGCGACGAGCTTCAGCGCTCTTGCCGTCATCGTCCTGCAAGCGGACGGCAACACAGAATTTCCTTTTTTGCTCACCAGTTGCAAAAGAAAAAAATCGCGCAGGCGCCATTAGTTTTGCAATCTGCTGTGACATACGGTCGTTATATTGCAGTACAAGATAGAGAAACCACTGCCTAGTGAAGGAATAATAGCCTGAGTGCGAACCACCTTGTCAATGCGGAGACAATGACCGATCCGCCCTGCGACGAATTGGAACACCCACCACATACCACTCACTCCAGATCCATTACACGGGCCTCCCAAAATTCCGTCATTTCATTCTGCGTGATCCTAAGTGGTGCTTCTGAGTCACATGAAACTTCAAACCAATCGCCCATAAGATGGCTATAACCTCCGCTACTGCATGAGTGCACGAGCCCCTCATGCTTCTTCCCTCCCGCCGCCTTGCCCACCCTGGGACGCCTGCCGCCCGCTGCCCTCATTCACCTCGCTGTCACACGAGCGTGCGAGCACGAGCACATCCACGCATGCAGACAATCATGTCTGCATGCACACGCGTGCAGCGGCGGCGGCGTGCTTGCTTGCTTGCCCACCCTCATTCACTGCTATGTCGTACGAGCACGCACGGTACGCTCGTTCGTCTCGCTCGTTCTGTCTCGCTCACACCATCTCGCCCACCTCACCGTCGCACCGCCATCGCCTCCGAGTCCTACCCTGCTGCGCCGCGGTCTGTCCCTCCCCGCGGGCAAGCCCCTCATTCCACCTCATCTAGCCACACCCACCCCACTGCCCCTCTTGTCTGAGTCGCACGAGTGTGCGAGCACGCGCATGTATGCAGACCATCGTGTCTGCATGCACATGCGTGCTCGCTCCCTCACCCTCCCTCGCCCACCTCCACTCACCCCACCATCGCACGAGAACGTGCGCAGACAGCAACGCGGTCATCAATCGACCGCATTGCTGTCCCTCGAGCAGCGCGCTGGGGATACCCACGGGCCACAGGTGACAGCCATTCTTCATTCCATTTTGACTTTTTACACCAGATACTAGTAGTAGTTCAGCATGTCGTATGTACAGGATGGTAGACAATAGAATCAGGCGCGAATCGCGTCCTCGAAATCACAACACCCCGTCTTTTCGACCTTAGCGAAAATTCCTCCCCCGCGTCTGACCGAAAGGTCGCGCTTCGGTCATGGCCGGACGGAGTTCGAATTATAGGTCGATAGGTCGTGATTGGTCGGATTGGTCGACCAATCGACCCCTGCGCATGCCGAGGACGCGGTAAATTTCTTCTGGCATACCAGTCATGTGTACGATTCAGATCCATATCTCCGCCTCACACCGTAGAGACAGATGGAAGATTGTCGTTCTAAATAACGGTGTGAACATCTCACAGTCAGCAAGAGCAGTGCCCGCCTACGACAAGGGGTCATGATAATATGGATTATACTTCCCGCAACGTGATCTACTGCTTCAAAACTGAAGAATACAGTACATGAACGAAAGACCATACGTTATAAAATTAACGAAATCACGACAACCATGAATGTCAATAAGTGCACACCATGGAATCACGAAGTTGGCACCTTGGTGCCAGATGGGTTTTGAGTTTCCAACTGCCTGCAAGGTCGGCGTCGGATAAACGACAATCACGACCGTGCGTATGGGTGGTAGCTGTGCTGACCACGTTGGCCAGCACGCTGCGGCCCCACGCCGGGACCACCGGGCCCCGCTGCGCCTCCCTGCGCACCTCGAGGACCGCGGGGAACATTAGGGCCTAACCCACTTGGGCCAGTTGGTGTACCACCCTGCATCATTCCCTGTCCTGCCCTACCCATTCCACCTCCCATCCCAGGACCGCCGGCACCACCGCCGATTCCGCCACCTCCAATTCCTCCTCCCATACCGCCACCTATACCCCTACCCATTGGCCCCATACCACCCCCATACCCACCTGCGCCCATACCACTACCCATTCCGCCCATCATCGGGTTCATGCCGATGCCGCCCAACATGCCGCCCGCACCAGCCATCTGGAACATCCTTGTATACAGTTGTGCCAGGGCCTGTGGATCGAAAGGCGTGTTACCAGCTGGAGTTCCGGCCATGGGGCCGGCGTTGGCTTGAACAGCAGGGAAATTAACACCACCACCTGTCTGCCCATTGAAACCAGCTCCGGCAACTACCCCGCTTGCACCGGCACCCGCGCGGGGGGTCGCGTATTGTTGTGGCACGCCATCCTCCTGGAAGTGGTCTCGTTGATACCGCGGTTGGGCCAATTTAACGTCGATCTGGAGAGTTGCAAAGTCAACTACCGCATCATGCCCGACAGTGTGTCGCAACCTACCAGTTTACCATCAATCTGTAAGTTACCAAAACCAAGGAAAGGCTGGACATTGGTATCCTCAAAGGAAACAAAGCCGAAGCCTTTGCTCCGTCCCGTCTCGCGGTCAAGCATAACCGTCGAATCGACGACCCTGCCAAACTGAGAGAAGAATTCGCGCATAGATTCAGACGTCACGCTGCCTGCAAGACCGCCGATAAACAACTTTGTCGCCCGTTGATGTTCTTGTCTTGGTATCGCTCGTTTAGGGTCGATCTTCAGATGAAGCAGGGAGAACGCATATGAGCCAAACATAATCCACGTAGTAAGTACGACAATGTACGTACAATCTTGCCATCCAGGAAGTGCTCCCGTACCATCACAGCGTTAACGCTTGCTGGATCTTCAAATGTCAAGAAAGCGAAACACCGTGACCGCCCCGCCGCATCGCGCATGATAGTACACGCATCTACTTTACCGAACTGCGAAAAGTAGTTCCTGAGAGAGTCTGGCACGGAAACGCTAGTTTTAGTACTACTGCACAGTTACAACGAGATTAATGACGGTGTAAGTACCATCGGTTGTATCCCAGTTGAGCCCGCCAATGAACATCTTGCTATAGATAGTAATTCGAGTTTGACACGTGCACAAGGTTGACACGAATGAACGCCATAGACGATGAAGATATGCAAAAGGTAAGGTTGCTATTAGTTATCTGTAAAGGACAGGAGGCGTTATGACAGAGGAGAAATGGAGAGGACGCTACTGTCTCGAGGGTTGTTTTTAGCCTAGTTTAGACTAGACTGTACGCTAGAGCTAGCCTAGTCCTAGTCGACAGACTTCCGAGTAGCTAGGCGAGATGACGATAGACCGACTACACTTTTATTTGGTGACAACCCAGTAATACCGACGGGCGCAGCAGAGAAAGGAACTGGCTTCCACGATCAGTAAAGGAAATGTGACAACTCACCCTTCATCTTTCATTTCAGAGGGCCGCACGCTGCGCTCGGGCATATTAGGGCGCGCACCAGAGTGCGAAATGTCTACTGAATAATCCGACGGTTGCTGATACGTGGGAATCTGCTGTGGCGCATTTTGTGGCGAGGAACCCAGTTGCGCTGACGTTGCAATATAGTCGTCATAAGATTCAACATGCTCCGGCTGTATTGGCTGGAGGGCGGGAGTAGTAACTTTCGGTTCTTGCTTGACCTCGGAAAGCTTTGCAGCTGGAGGGGCCGGCGCTTCTGAAGGCGCCTCAGTTTTGAGTTCTTCCGGTTTGAGTTCGTGTGATTCGACTGCAGGCGCGAAGTCTGCCTCGTCATTTCCATAGAGATCTACGTCAGAAATGTTAGGAACGGGGAAAGAACACCGAATACTGAATACCTACCACCGTAGAGGTCAGCGTCGAGCTCAGACATGGAGAGGAGTCACCGTTAGACGTGGTGGTAAAGGTGAAAGATGAAAAAGCGGGAGAAGGGAATTAGTCATCGCAAACAATTCACACGGTGCTCCCCGTCGGCCCGACGTGGAGTCAGTCGGGACCAAATCCCCGACATAAATTTCCTCCAACTCCGTCTTCTCCCATTCAGTATGAACTTGATGTTCTGATTCTCATCTTGCTAATTTTTAACACCTTTCTGTGTCCTGGGACGTTGATTGTGAACTTAGTTGATTTCACTAATGCAAGGCGAGGTGATCATTGGGATATTAGGTACGTAACGTCCCCTCTTCCGCTAGGAGACACCACTGACAGTTCATGCATCAGCTCTTCAAGGAGCATTCGCGGAGCATGGGGCCGCTCTCCGTAAGATATCCTCACCAATCAAAGTTTGCCCACTCCTAGTACGTACCCCCGACGACCTTGCAAAATGCGACGGCTTGATCATACCGGGGGGAGGCAAGTGCCATGTTGTACGAGAAATCTACTCCTTTCTTACACTTTGCAGAGTCGACTACAATTGCTCTTCTAGCCAAGCTTGCAGGGCTTCTGCAACCGCTCAGAGACTTCACCAAGACGAAACCGATTTGGGGTACCTGCGCAGGTGCCATCCTGTTGGCAGAGACTGTAGAGAATCCAAAGAAGGGTGGCCAAGAGTTATTGAACGGAATGACTCTCACTGTTGCACGCAACGGCTGGGGTTCGCAGGTTCGTCAGGTTACTGTGTCGTGGCACAACTTGAGGTTGATTTTTCCGCCCTTATCTAGGTGGACTCCTTCGAGGCACCATTATTTGTTGAAGGACTGCAAAATCCGCACAATACTTTCACTGGCATTTTCATTCGTGCACCTGTATGTACCTGTTACCCCTTGTGACATAATTGGCCATTCCAAATCAATCTCCAGGTCATAACAGCGATAAATCCATCGCCTAACCAACCACCAATACGTGTTATTGCACGTCTGCCTCTTGGAGTAATCCCAAAGTCGGAAGCAATCACTCCCCTAGATAACGAAGATGACCCACGAAGAATAGTGGCCGTCCAACAGGGAAATCACTTACTCACGACATTCCATCCAGAACTAACCAAGGACGGAAGATTCCACGAGTATTTCGTTCGGGCTTGTGTGGTGCCTTTACTTTCTCGCTGAATCATTATTTAGTTGTTGTGTTACCTTTCCCCCAGTGTTTCAGCAATAGAAACATTATTTTCATTTCCTGCATGATGACAAGTAATTGTGCTCCCTGTCCGCCCAAAGTCATTTCTTGACTCGGAAGCGCCGAATGCTTACGGTAATATGTCAAAGGAATGAACACGAAGAGAAGGCACGACGCAGTTCCAGGTATGCGGGCTTATGCAAGCCAAATCCAAGGCCAACGACAATCGTCGCGATCTGATCTCCGACTCCGGGACAGGGGACATCACGCGGGTCAATGCCAAGGCCAGAAGCAATCACACCCTAGACAATGAATATGATACACGGCGAATGGTAGCCGTCCAACAGGGCAACCATCTACTCGCGACGTTTCACCCATATGATGAGTGATTTCATGAGTATTTCATCGATGATCGGGCTTGCCATGTGCTTCCCAAATCGCCGAGTCATTCCCTCGGCCGATTGTTGTTTTTTGGCGTGGGCGATTCCTCCAAGATAGCCAGGATCATTCCATCAGCTTCAAGTTGAAGGTGGTGCTTCCGCTAAAGTTCACGGGCCATACGCACGTGAGTCATGACCGCATATGTGGAAGCAGGCAGGGCTGTCTTCCTGTTTTTCAATGGTCTGCCCATAATACCACACAGCCAATAAGATTGAAATATTGATGATCCGACGGAGTGCCCGCGCGGAGATCACCGGGTGTGGGTCCAGAGAGGAAGGCGCAGTACCGTGACAATGTCCTCGAAGTTGATCTGTTCAACCTGTCTGGCCTGCAATTCTCCCATCCCACCTCTCCTGCGTCTTAACCGCAGTCGCGCGTATCGGGATGCATCCGACTGACTGCCACCCGCTCAGCATCGCGTGCCACACCTTCCCGATACGGCGGCCTCATGCGCGTTCACACCTCAGCGTTAAATTGATCCCATCATCCCACCTATCACTGGATCATTGGATAGTCGTGCCCGAGTGGCATGGTCGGACATTAAATATCTCGCTGATTTGTCGTCGTTGGGCATGGTTATATGTATCTACTACGATATCTTGAGGCTTCCCCGCTTCTTACTCTCTGCCACTTGTCCTACAAACTTCGAAGATGGTCGTACTCGTCGCAGCATTCACTGTGTTTCTCGCGGTCGCTAGCACTGCAGGAGCTAGGATGATGCGCAAGGACGAGGCGAAGATGCGTCAAGCAGAAGCTGCAAAGCGATGGCAGCGCAGTCCTGGACCTTCCGTCTTGGACCCAACTAACATCAAACGAGGTTGCGGTGTGCAAAACATCACGTTCACGAATCCCAAGGCATCCGGTGAGTTGGGATGGCCGTGGTTATTGTCGTCACGGTGATTTACGTTGCTTGCGGTCCTGGCAGAGTTTTTTGTCGATGGGAGTGCCCTTCCGTTGGTCGATTTCGACGTTGGACCCAGTTGGGCTGGGCTGCTGCCCATCAGTAACAACGCGAATGAGACGCGCCAGGTATGGTGGAATTAGGAACTGCGCCTGCGTGACCGAGTTCGCGGAATGCTGATCTTTTGATCCGTAGCTCTTCTTCTGGTTCTTCCCACCTGGCCCCGAAGGGAGTCTCGATGACCTTATTTTTTGGTACGGTGGCTATCTAAATCAACGAACATGAACTAAATCTTGGTTAGGACAAATGGCGGTCCTGGATGTTCTTCGCTCGAGGGACTTCTCCAAGAGAACGGGGTCGGCGGTTTCCATTCCAACTCCTATCCCGAGATCTGATGCATCGCTTAGCCCCTTTCGTGGTCCTATGGCCAAGCAAAGCCCACGGTCAACGAATACAGTTGGACTAACCTCTCCTCTGTTCTCTGGGTCGAGCAACCTGTCGGCACTGGCTTCTCACAAGGGACTCCGAATATCGAGAATGAGGACCAACTTGCTGAACAGCTTGTCGGATTTATGCAACAGTTCCTCGAAGTATTCTCCGAATTGAAGGGAAAGAAACTCTGGCTCACAGGTGAAAGTGTGAGCGTGTCGTCATTTTTTTGGTGGGATGAGCAACTTATGGAGGGTGTTTCGGCTAGTATGCTGGCACATACATTTTTTGTAAGCTGCACGAACAGAAGTGGTCGAAAACAGGACTGACAATTCGTAGACATTGCAAACTATATCTACGAGAACCCGACGCTGTTGGATCTTTTTCTTCAAGGAATTTGGGTTAATGATCGTGTGTTCTCGTCGGTTACCGGGATTTGTTTGAATGTGCTGACGGCACCACCCAGCATCACTTTCGTGGGAAGTCGTGCAAATGGAGATCTCCGCAGTGGGCTTTGTGCACAAATATCAAGGCCTGTTTTCTTTCAAGTAAGACCGTCTTAGCTCCGACTCTTCATTTGGTTTTCACGTTCAAACTCACGCTGTACCTCACTAGCCAAACCTATCTTGAGTACCTCGATCAGAAAGCCGCCACCTGCAATTACACGAACTATGTTTCTACCTACGTGACGTACCCACCGAAAGGGCTCCTCCCTCTCCCGGGAGATTCTATTGAAATTGCGGATGGATGCGACCTCTGGAACGACATTTTCAAAGCTTCATTGATAATTAACCCTGCATTCAACATGTATCGTATCTGGGATACGGCGAGTAACAAAACATCATCGAGCAACAAAAACTGATACCGAAACAAACAGTATCCGATCTTGTGGGACGTCCTCGGCTTTCCGTATGGCTTTTTCGCTCCATAACACTCTTTTCACAAACAAAGACTAACATGGTCCATAGAGGTTCTTCCGCGCAGCAACAATCACCCCTTTATTTCGACCTCCGCGAGGTCAAAGAAGCGATCCATGCACCCCTCGACACGAGCTGGACCGAGTGTTCCGATATCAACGTATTCCCGAACGGAGACCAGAGCCTACAGCCTGCCTTCACAGTTTTACCGAGCGTGATCGAGAAGAACGTGCGGACTGTGATCGTGCATGGGTTGGCTGACTTCATATTTATCGCTGATGGGTACGTCTTGCCGATCGCTTGCCTTTCTCAAGCCGTTGGGTGCGGCGCGGTATTGATGCACGAGACATGTTAGGACACGTATCGTGATACAAAAGTAAGTCCGCGTCCATGGCCTGGTTGCCTTGCAACAAAAAAAGAACGCATGATTGGCTCACATACCCTCGTTCGTCCCGCCGTGGTACGACAGCATGACGTGTACGTCTGTCCTGTCAACGAGACGACATTTCGTTTGGGATTGACGGCGCGTTCGTTTGTTTCCAGGGAACGGGCTCCAAGGGTTCCAAACACCGATTGCTGACGACAGCTTCATCGTTGACGGCGTCGGAGCATACGGAAACATGCACTCTGAGCGTGGATTGACCTACTTTGAAGTCGCTCTCAGCGGACATATGGTACCCCAGTTTGCACCTGTGGTGAGCGTTTTTTTTTTTTGGAGGGAGAAGACACCGCGAGCAGTGTTTGCTGTCGTCCATGCGTTCATCGCGCCGATCTGTCTGGTTGATACTTTTTTCGACAGGCTGCTTTCCAGATCATGCAGTACTTGATGGGTTTTAGGGATTCGCCTTAGTGAGAGATGTTATTGTATCTGTGCGTTGGACTGGAAGGTTATGCAAGGACATCCCGGACCGGACCAGTGACTTGCGTAGTTCACCCATGTACACGAAAGGAGGAAATAAATTCGGACTGATGCATGAAACACGACTGGCCAAGCAGTACGGTACTACGAACACAGGACGATATGATATGCGGGTGTACACACATCGTAGAGGATCGCGCCCGCGTCGAACGGCGATTTATGGGTGCAGATTAGGACTCGCTGTTGAATGACAGAGATGTACGGCCGAGTATTCGGCAGGAACCTTGTTTTCTCGAGGACATCTCGATATTGGGGCAGCGCGGGGTCTGCCAAGAGCCATGGGAGAACGGACATTTATTTCTTGTTCAAACGTTTATGGTCCCACCACGTCACCTCTCATTCATTTCTGCGCTTCTTGTGGGCTTCGCAGCAAGTCTTGTGCACGAATAGCCTTGCAGTGTCCTAGTTTGTGTGGTCGTTCTGTACGCCACAATTATTGTATGCCTAGATCGCCGTCTTAATCGTGTCTGTTGGAATAAGGTGCGAGCTCAGGCGAGATGGTTGGGGGACGAAGTCAAGAGATTAGATTTGTCCCCTATAGTACTGCCTATCTATTATACGAGGCTACTCAATTGTATTGATGATCTTATTGAGTACCAGTCGGCACTCTCTGCCTGTCAAGCCTCTTACTTACAGTTCTCAAAATGAGAGTTGTGCAAGAAGATAATAACTATTCCAAACGTGAGGAACTAGATACAGAGGGACCGACTACTTATATAGTGCTAGATGAAAGAGACATGAGGGAAGCATGAGGCATGACGTAGTTAAATAGAATGTGATAGAATTGTATGGAAGGAATCTGTGAGTCTGTGAAGAGTTGATAGTAGTGAAATGTGAAGAAGTGAAAAGGTGAAATAAAAGCGTCTCTGACATTACCCTCCTTTTAAGGGGTGTTGTCTGCAACATCACACATGTCATTAGTAAATTTCTTATTTATATATCCTTTCCTGAATTCAAGAAAGTCGGGGTCGGAGAAGAGAGGAGAAGGAGTGGGAGGAGGAAGTCGTTCACAGATGGGACAAATGCAGTGAGAATCGGGGATATCGGCATGGTATCTCAACTGCATTTTCTTTTGAGGACAAGGAGCAGTAGGATGAGAATGATGGAATGCCGTGATAGATTGTTTGGCATTAGCGAGTTTGTCTCCTGCAATCCATTCATTTTCTTCCATGGGGAAACCCTTCCACGAGACACACCACATCCTGAAGATACCTTGCAGGATACACGATGATTATCGTCACCCCTCTTGCAGGAGCTATGATAGTTTGCGTCGCCAACTCTGTGATCCATTCTATACTTGATATTTTGCAAGCCGCCCATTTCCCTGCTTTCTCCGAGCCCCTTTTGCAAGATTGAGCACACCTCCGAGTCCGACCGACATGATATATCTTGCAAACTGTGTTCGCTGTCACAATGAATACAAGATGGTGCCCAATTCTTGCAAGATGGCGCCTGTCTCCCTTTGCAAAGTTCAAGTTGGATGCACCCCTGCCGCCAATCTGATATATTTCGCAAGCTGCATCCACTGCTACGACGGATACATGACAGCATCCTACAGCTACTACACCCTTGGAGGGTCATGGTGGGACGGTCACATGTCACAAGCCTGAAAGTGTGACACGTATGTATGAAAACATACCGGGAACAGCAAGACACGCGTCTACACCCACCAGTATGATATATTTTGCAAGCTGTGTCTGCTGTTGTGATGAATACATGACACTGGCACCCAATTCTTGCAAGACACCCCCCGTTTTGCAGAATTGAGTGCACCCCCACCGATATGATGTATCTTGCAAGTCACGTCTGCTGATCAGTCCTGCCGACACATCCTACAAGATCCAATCGCAATCCATATACGTTTGCAAGACACAGCAGATAGACAATGTACAGAATAGAATCATATCATGGTGGTGTCGTTGAGGATATCAATACCACCTCCGATGTCAATGTACTTGCTTGTATCACGCCAGATGTGCGCAAAATACCCCACCAGGTCAGCCCTAAGCGCTGCCTGTCGCAACACATATGCCCTTAAGCCCTCCTCAAGCTCTGGGCTATCTGTTGCAGGGAAATTACTACGACGACCCCTCCGCCTTTTACAATCTCTACAACGAGTAGTTCGAAAACTTCCAATGAGACCCTCATATCGCTGGTCATCTGCCATGACCCCCGATGGGCGTAGAACGAGGAGTACAGCACATCTACACTCTGGTGGTTGCCGCTCCTCAACCCCAGCGTCCCCCTACCCGTTCCATGTCACCACTTATCCGTGGCTTGGAACAAGTGCATGTAACGAGTCCTCGTGCAGGACAGATGCCCGAAGCAAGGAGGTCCCTGATGAATGTGGCTGCAGTGTGCCCTACATCGAACCTCTTGTCCCCCGCACCCATGGCAAGGCCTAATGCCAAAATAGGCAAATCTCTAGCCACAGAGCCTGACACTTTCAAGGGTGACAAGGCTAAGTTCGTTCAGTGGTGGAGGACAATGACCCTCTACTTTGCCGGTTTCAAAGAGGAGCCTTCTGATAGACAGACGATGCTCATGGTCTTGTCATACATGAAAGGCCAGAATCCTGCAGGAAGGTTTGCCGACTTGCTTGTTCTTCAAGGTCTCAGCTCTGTAAGCTCCTTCGATGAGTTTGCAGATCAGATCAAGAAGACTTTCCAACCTTTGGACCAAAAGCGCACGGCTGAGAAAAAGCTGCTCGCGCTTAAGCAAGGCAAAGAAACAGTCGAGGACTTTATGACTCGACTCAGACAGCTGGTCATCGAGGTGGACAACAACGTCCATCATCACTCCCGCCTCCTCATCAACATCATGCAGAACGGCGTCCACAATGACACTGTCGAGTTTATAGAAAAGGGTCAACCCGCCCTTCTGGAAGTTGACAACTTCACAATCTGGGAACATGCCCTCATTCGAGCGGGCAGAGTTCTCCAAGAGATTGCTGACAGAAAGAAAGGCACCACTGCCCTTGGGCCAACTTACAAGCCCTATTTCACAACTCACAAATCCAAGCCTGCCGCTGCATCCTCATCTACCACCACTACAATGACTGCTCCTGCAAATGTCCACCTGAACCAAGTTGGTACGTTCAGTGGACAAGGTGTCCCCATGGACATCAACAAGGCCTGTGCCGAAGGAAAGTGTGCCCGCTGCAGCAAGTCATGGCCTTGCAAGGATCACATGTGCCCACGCCATCAAATAAGATCAATGGTATTTAGGGGTGTAATGATCGAGTATACGGACGCCAACGGATTAGCTGCGGCAATCCAAAGGATCGAGACGGACAAGGAAAAGAAAGAGGGTTTTGTTGCCGACCAGTAGATAATTGTCATTCTACCGGTCCTAATGTATTCACTGTATCGAATAAATTTTCTATTCTTCCCATCAAAACGTGTGAAACAAATGACGAACCAATTGTCTGTCTACCCAAGACAAATGTGGCAGCTGCACACCCTACGTCTAAGATCCATCGGGACATGGATCCTAAAAAGGAGGGTACTGAAACCCCTCAAATCACAATTCTGCAGAGATCTGATCAGTCTCACAAGGAAGTCGGGTCTGCCGAGTGACCAGTAGACATGCAGAATCCAAAAAAGTCAGACATTCAAGGGAAAATTGGATGAATACAGTCGACCCATGGTCCGCAGAATGGATCAAGAAAGTCGCTGATTCTAAGGATGAGAAACGTACCCTAAAACACCTTTGCTCATTTGTACACGAATCCCGTTTAAGTGAAGTAACTCCCCAACTTGTCCAAAGAATCCATCAAATAGACTCAGGAGAAGTCCTTCTCTCAATTAGAGAACTACAATGAAAGCCGAGATACATCAACCGAAAGCAATCAGCAAACTCTTTCGAGATCAAGGGACACATCCTCAACAACAACCAATCTGAGATTCCCATTACCGCCCTTCTTGATTCTGGATGCACTGCCTCTGCCATAGACGAAAAATTTGTACAGGAAAATCATATACCTACACACAATATCCCTATCCCAATTCCTGTATATAATGCCGATGGAACTTCCAATACCAGCGGCTCAATCTCTAAATACATCATGGTAGAGTTAAGAGTTCAAGATCATGCGGAGAGGATTGCATTGGCCATAACCAAACTCTCAATGCATTCAATCTTTCTAGGACATGATTGGCTGAAGACGCACAATCCAGATATCAACTGGACCAATCAAACTATAAAACTCACGTGCGCTGACGATCATCTCCCCGAACTCATCCCAATAGAAGATGAGGAGGAATACAAGGGCTACGACAAAGAGCCAGAGCGACTGTTCAAGCTCGATGTCAAAAGCTACATAAGGTCGACCACGGCCCACATAAATCCATGGAGTTAGCATTCGAAAAAGACAAAAAGAAATATGACCAGACCTTTGATGAAGTCATCCCAAAACATTATCACAAATTCAAGGACGTATTTGACAAGGAAAATTTCGATGAGCTTCCTCCTAGATGACCGTGGGATCACACGATCGAATTGCTGCCAGGTGACCACATAATCGATTGTAAAATGTACAATCTTACGAATGACGAGCAAAAAGAGTTAGATACTTTCCTGGAAGAAAATCTCAAATCCGGAAAGATTTGCCCGTCCAAATCTCCTATCACCTCGGCATTCTTCTTTATCAAGAAGAAAGACGGAAAGTTGTGCCCAGTACAAGACTACCGAAAACTCAATGCGATTACCATTAAAAACCGATATCCCCTCCCCCTCATATCCGAACTCATTGACAAACTCAAAGGAGCAAAGTTCTTTATGAAGCTCAACATTCAATGGGGATACAATAACATTCACATGAAAGAAGGTGACAAGTGGAAAGCCGCATTCCGCACCAATTGAGGTCTCTTCGAACCTCTTGTCATGTTCTTCGGTTTGACCAACTCCCCTGCAACCTTCCAAACAATGATGAATCACTTATTCCGAGATCTGATCAATTGAGGAAAAGTGGTCATTTACATGGATGACATCATGATCTTCACCAAAGATCTACAAGAACACTGGTTGATTGTCTCCGAAGTATTACAAGTACTTAGAGATAGCAAACTGTACCTTAAACATACGAAATGTGAGTTCGAACAATCAGAGACAGAGTATCTTGGACTCATCATAGGATACCAATCAGTTAAGATGGACTCCGCCAAGGTCAAAGGTGTAACTGAATGGCCCGTTCCCACCACAAGGAAACAATTACGAGGATTCTTAGGATTCCTCAACTTCTATCAGAGATTTATTAAAGATTTCTCTCAGAAGGCGAAGCCCCTTAACACTCTCTGCTCTGAAAAGAAGGAATTCATATGGGACAAACCATGCCAGCAAAGCTTTGACAACCTCAAAGAAGCGATCATGACTGCCCCTGCCCTTACCATGCTGAACAATGATTCCCCATTCCATATTGAAACCAATGGCTCTGGTATTGGTCTTGGTGCAGTCTTGACCCAGAAACAAGACGATAGGTGGCATCCTGTCGCATTTATCTCCAGATCTCTTACCAAAGCAGAAAGAAATTATCACGCAGCTGACCTCGAAATGGCCGCGATCATGTTCGCTTTGGAAGAATGGAGACATTATCTCCTCAAAGCCGCCCATCCATTCCAAATCCTCACTGACCATTAAAACCTTACCTTCTTCCTCAAACCCCAAGATCTCTCTTGCTGCCAAGCCAGATGGCAGCACACCATTCAACAATACAATTTCATGATCAAACACCGATCTGGCAAAACCAACCCTGCCGATCCTCTGTCCAGGAGGTCAGACTTTGAGAGGGGGGTAGAAAACGACAACAGAGATCAGATCCTTCTCCCTGACCACCTTTTCGCACCAAACTTGTCAGAAGAGAACATCGAAGCTGCTGTGCACTCCGTTCAGACACAAAAACAGTCGACTAAGGATAACACTGAGGCTGCCGAGCACCCAAGCGACCCTTCATCGATTGAGTCAATGGTGTCGAAACTCCAACATAAACGAGAACAATACACGATCAAAGGACTTTCCAAAGAAGGAACCTCATGGAAAGAGATCAAAAAGATAGTGTATTACAAGGATCTTATGTACATTCCAAAGGATGACGCCTTACATGAGAAAATAATAATCCAAAACCACGATCACCCTCTCGCTGGTCACCCCAGAATCCGTCGCACACGAGATCTGATAATGGCCAAATACTACTGGCCCACGATTTGAAAGGACATCAAACAATACGTCCTTGGATGCGATAATGTCAAAAGACGAAACCCAACTCTCAATCTGCTAAAACCCCCCTACAACCTAATACAATGCCACAAGCCCCTTGGGAAATCATCTCCATCGACATTATCGGTCCGTTACCCGAATCACAAGGAAAGAATGCTATCCTCACGATCATAGATTGTTTCTCTAAGATGATCTGCCTCTTCCCCCTCACAACCAAGATCACTGCCAAAGGAGTCGCCACCATCTTCCATGACCATATATTCAAACTCCATGGCACCCCCCAGAAAATCATTTTGGACCGCGGTCCACAATTTGTGTCATCCTTCATGGAGGCACTATACTCTCTCCTAAAGATCGAAGGCAATCCGTCCATGGCCTTCCATCCCCAAACCAATGGACAAACAGAGCGATACAATGCTGTCATCGAGCAGTACCTCCGACTCTATACGAACCACCTGCAAAACGACTGGGTCGAATGGCTCTCTCTAGCCAAATTCGCTCATAACCAAAAACCCACGTCGACTAGCGGTTACTCCCCATTTATGCTCAACTTCGGCCAGCAGCCCAATATCCAAGGAGAGCATTGAAAGCAGGTTCACAATGAGTCTGCCAAGGAATTCGTCGAGATGATGCAAGGCTCATTTAAGCTTGCTAAAGAATCACTCAAACATGCGTCGGCAGATATGAAGAGGTTCCATGATCAAAAGGTCCGATCATCGATCAAATACAACAAAGGAGATTTGGTCCTTCTTGAAGGAACTAATATCTGATCTGATCGACCATCAAAGAAGCTCGGAGATAAATGCTATGGACCGTTTAAAGTAATTGAGAAAGTCGACTCCTTGGCTTATTGATTGAAACTCGATCCCAAGTGGCGAAACATCCACCCTGTATTCAACGAGTGTCTTCTCCATCCCTATCGACCGGCCAAATTCCCCTCGCAACAGATCGCTCCTCCCCCCTTACCCGATCTGATCGATGGAGTAGAAGAACAGGAAGTTGAAGAGATCGTCGCTTCACGAGAACGACAGAATAAAATCAAATACCTTGTCTCACAGGCCATACTGGAAGTATACTGCAGGATATTACAGTAATTATTGTGTGTATTTATTGCAGGACCAGCGGTCACAAACGATGACCACTAATCTTGCAATGAATATATGTAGTTCCCTCAGGCTTGTACCGCAGCACTTGCAAGTTTTTACTGTGGTGCGTTTTGCAGTATGTACTAGTACTCGACTGATCTGGATTCCACCACACATTTTGCAATACCCCACTGCTCTTTCGCTTGCAAGACCTGGCCAGCTCCTTTGTTTGCAGAACTGCTGCTATTGCACATTTTGCAATACTCCACCACTCCTTTGCTTGCAAGACCTGGCCAGCTCCTTCATTTGCAAAACCACTGCTACTACTTTGCATTTTGCAATACTCACATCCTCCGCTTGCAACTTGATCCTGTGTCATATCCATCATGCTATCCCGCCTTCGCTTCTATACTGCAATATTCCACTGCAAAACCTTCGCTGCTGTGCGTCTTGCAATATTTGATTGTCCCTGTCTCGCAAAACCTCCTTTTCACCCCTGCATGCTTTGCAGTTCGCGTTCTCCGCTTGCAAGACTGATGTCAATTCCAATCATTCAAAATGGCCAGCTACACTGTACGTCCCGCTTTCCTCCCGTATCACTTTTACTCCCTTACTATTCAAGTCGCTCACTCTATTATCGATGATTTTAGTATGCGCACAACTCTCCATTCCGTCCCCTGCATAGCATGTGTAACTACATATCATATGTAACTATGTATTGTGCGTAACATACATCAGCAATGTGAGACCCCTACTGTGCTGTCTGCACGGTCTGTGTACAGACCCTGCAGACGGTCAGTTCTCACAGTAGCATGACTGTGGACAGTCATGTCACTTATGTGGACAGTGTTACAGAAATCCCCTGGATGTCCGAGGCCGAGGAACACGAGTTCGCCTCGTGGGTTTCTTCTACTTTTCCCGACGACCCCGATTCCGATTTCCTCCGTTTCTTCGATTTGCCTTCTGATTCTTTTGACACGTAGACGAAGTCCCGTTCACCTTCTGATCTTCTATTCCAACCGGGACTCCTGATCCTTTGCGCAGTCCGCAGTATGTCTTCCTTTTTGTTCCGTTCCGTT
>JBBPNN010000667.1:0-18253 GCA_038090935.1 Hortiboletus campestris | reverse complement strand
CAGAAGCAAGAACTCAGCTGTGTTACTAGTCGGTCACGGTCGTAATGATGAGCTAGTGAATATTTTGAAGTGCCGCGGGTGCAATAGCAAGTGACGTTGTCGAATTCGATTCTCCCAAATGTTCCACAAAAAAAAAGGATACTGTAGTTGTATGCGCGGTCGCGATTGGCACTTAGCGCTGGGTTACCATTGGGATGGGAGGAGCGATTTTGCGCTCGTGCATACGCCATTGAGCTCATGAACTGTATAGTATTAGATAATGTTATTCTCACGGACCGGTTATTCCCACAAGTCACTTTGCAGAGAGCGGCTGACCGACCAGTACCGTGGGAGTCGGGGAATGCTACGGCATCTCTGCGGAACACGTACAATGTACATTCAGGCTAAATATCTTGTAGTGAACTCGATTACAACAGGGAACTGTCAACAAGCATAGGCCCAATCTCTGGTGCGCCGTTCTTGCGCTGCTTCGGCATGAGAGATATCCATCTCTTCTCCTTGATCTCGAGGCCTCTTTTGCCGAAATATCTCTCACTTTCAAAGCTCCAATCGTCGTTGGTCCGTGGCCAGTGTCCTAGGCCATAGCAATATCCCTTCACCTGTGAATTCAAGGGTTCATCGAACTCAGGAAGCGCTGCCATGGAAGCATGGAACTTCTGCTCGAGTTGGGTGTGGAAGTCTTGCACCCACAACATCGCGCCGTTCACATCTGTGCCGAGTTCATTCATTACGATCCTGACAATGTTGTGGCTGTCGTCCCCATGAGATTGCTCGAGATTGTAGGACACGATGTCCTTCGAAGCGACCACGTGGGTCTAATGTGCAATGCCATTTGATCACGAATATTACTGACGTTTCCGATACAAAGCATGTCGATGGATGCAAAAGACATCTCCTGAATGGCGGGATGCGAAATAACCTCATCAGGAATGTCAAGGGCCAGTTCTAACAGAGCAAACGAAGGTTTCGCCCCAATCGTGTCGCGTCGGACCTCGATATAACTCTTGACATCACGGATGGCATGGCTATTTCTGTCGATGGCCTGCTGCACGACAGCTTCGAGATATTCGTCAAATGTCTTGATGAACCTCTGCGCGCTCGCGTTCCGTATTGTAAGTTCCCAGAATCTGTGGTAGAACAGACGCCATTTCGCGAATCTCAAACGAAACTTGAAAAGCACTTACTGACGAGCCACTTTCGCTCCAAGCCACTCTCCCTTTGGTCGTGGCGTATTCGTGTTGCGGAGAGCATCCATTATAACGTCCTTCTGTTTTCTGACCTCTGAGGGCTCGGACACATCCGAGTACTCATCGATGACGAAGAATAGGTTCATTAGATCACAGCCAGCTCTAGCGTGCTCTGATCGAGCGGCTTAGAGACCATTTGGTTGACGGGCTTGTGGTTACTTACCTTTCCTTGCTATTGGATAAGCCAAACAAGCAAGGCGATCTACCAAACAAGATGAGTGCCTGTGTCGGGGGAGGAGGACGAAACACCTTACTGAAATCGCAACGATTGAAGGCGTGTTGTGCTTTCGGGCTAAAGGCACCGAAACTCGCTGCCCAAGTTGCAGATTCCTTCTTCACCGCGGCATAGTGCGGGTTGATTCGACGAGGCCACGGCCATCTTGCAAGCGTGTTTGGGATGAAGACCTTAGCAGGCCTATATTCATTGCTATCTTCCTTGACGGCGGACGATTTCTCTGCGACGTAACCATTGGCAACACTCTTGCGCTTCCTGGGGAGCAGGGAAGAGACTCCGCAGCAGGTGAAATGAATAATTAAGCTTAGGAGTGCGTAGAGGGAGAGAACAGTGTAAGATTCCATACTGGTGGGTTAGAGATTGTGCCTCGAGTCTGTATAACTGCTAGCGTTATATACCGAACGATCTACAGGGGTCTTGAAAGACAGCCGGTCGATGAAATACCCATTCCAAGTGCTGTCATATATTTTTCCCGTTTGAGTCATGCTGCAGTAGCCAGACACTGCATCAAGTCGCATTGTTTCACTCCGTTGGCGCGAAAAAGTCTTCTGAATACTCCGCACCGCCAGGCAAGCTGGAATTGACCAACCCGACCTGGGGCAATTCTATGCCAATTTTTTATCGTAAATGGAACAAAATGGACAACACAGCCCGCAATCAAGAGGTTTCACTGCCTACAGTAGCCATGCGGTAGTGAAATTATCATTTCCAGTCAGAGGTTTACAAGGTAGCTTCCCTGTAAGCATGATTTTTGTTCCAGAACGTATGATTACAGGTGTGCTCAATATTGCTCAAGGACCCCTTAAAGATTATAGGATGTGTGTTGAGGTCGGGAGATCCTGGGCTCTTTGCATCACAAAAACATATCGTCGGTCCCCTCATAGCTGACAGAAATTCCGATTAAAACAACCTCTGTCCGTTTGTCCGCATGAAGTCGTGCTTTCTTGCAACTAACTCCTTCTCAGAGAGGGGAAATTAGTCATTCCTTCTGCTCTCCCGATCTGATCGGTTCACGGCCACCAAAATATTCTCTTGGAAATTCATATTACTTACTTAAAGGCACGGGTGCTAATCGCGAACACCAGAAGTTGAAGTGGTCCGTCCCTTTAAAAAAACCAATGTATGAGAAAATAGTGACCGAAGCAACCATGTCTTTTCGCGGGGAGGTGATGCTATTCACTACCTATGGGAAGGACGAGTCTCAGATGGCCTGGGGTGACCGTTGATTACTGGCAGAATGGTAACGATAACTTATCACGGTGGCAGGATTTCATGCTTTCGTCAGATAGCGTTACCCTCCGAATCCCCACGATAATGCTACCAAGGAGAATGAACAAGCGCGAAAGTTTTGGCCCACTTGCCTATAGTATGCCAATGTGCACAACCCGATCCAGGAGAGCCCGGGTGGCAATGACCCTTTTTAATTCGGATCTGCTTCACCCAAGGCGACTGTCCTCAGGTGCCAGTGGTAGGGAATTCGGGACACTGTCCTGCGCAGTGTGTTCGCGGAAGAAGAGCTGCGGTGATCTCGGTTTACCACGCTGCATCCATGTTTCATCTCTTCGCCGGCACCCAGAGTGGCACACGGTAACCGGGGGCGGCTCTCCGCAGTATGAAGTTCCGCTACAGATGTGGTACCGTTGGTTCTGAAACAACAGTATTCTTTGAGTGATCTGGCAAACCACGTCGCAGTAATCAGCCCATGGGAAATTGGAAGGATGACAACGGAATCCGGGCCGGGGCGCGTACATACTTCACTGGTAACAATTCTCCGCCGAGTTGCCAACGCCCACCGCAGCGTTCGCAGTGACCCTGATGGGATCGTCCGACGAAACATTCATGCATTTCAGGGACTCTAACTGACTACCTGACACGATACCGAATGGACCCTCGATGAACATTGGATGCATTTACAGCATTGTTCTCCCAGTCCCCACTGGGCTCTTATTGCACAAGGTCCGGCGGGGAATCTATAGGAGAACTTACTGTAAGTAAAGCACCACGCACATGGACGAAAATCGTGCCTTTTTTGGAAGATGCGCCTATGGCGTTAACAGTCCTCTGACATCGGACGGGTTCACTCGCACGACTGCCATGCTGCGAACAACGTGGACGGCGGATGCCAACCAGAATCAGATTCACACGTGTCAGACTTCCAACAACTGATCCGACAGTCAACACGACGGATTGCCGAGATAGGAGCGTCAACGACCAGAGCTCAGAGCCAGAACTTAGCACAATACCCGGGAAAGAGAACTGGAAACTTGAATTCTGGATGGGAGGACAGCCCGACTTCCTTCAGTTCGACCGCATTCCCGCCACGGTAATAGCACATTCTAGGGTGCTGTTTGGAGTCGCCGTTTGCAGGGAATCACAAACATTGTGTTTAGTATCCACACTCGATATGCCCATGGATGGGTACCTGGCAGTGTTCTTCTAAAATGTCCATCAGTGAGACAGTGACACATTTGGAACCACACGAGCTCTCTCTGGTATCCTCAATGTCGTTCCTGCTGTTTCTTTGATCACAACCCCTAGTATCAGTGGGTGTGTACTGGAGCGTAACGGGGTCGTGCCCATGCCATGTTGTTAGGAACGAGGTTTCCTTTTCCAAATACAGGACAATGATAGAAAGTCGATGATCCTCATTCTCCACGCCGGATATAACATCATTTATGCACCGTGCGAGAAACGTCCGTGGTCTATAAGATGACGCCATCAAGACCTGGAAAATGTTCAAGCTAAACTGGACATCATTGATCTATCACTAGGGTGAAGTCGGACAGTGTAGCGGTTACGCGGTACGCGCCCATGTGCCACGCGCCCACCGAAGTAACAGATTTGCGGACAGAATACTAGGTACCAAGTGTCCTTTGAGTATTGGGGTGTCTATCATCAACCCAATATTAGATTGATAAATAAATTTCCCAATGGAGTCCAAGTAGAGAATGAATGCACCTTGCAGCCTATCTGACCCCAGGTCAGGTTAGTTGGGGGTGCTTACTAAAATGGGGCAAGTGCGAACGAAAACTATCTGTTGTGGGGCCCACACTGATATCCGCCTCTGCATCAGCATTGGAGATCCTCCAGGATCAAATCCGATGCCTGCAAGGAAAACCACATAAGCGGTTCACCGGCGTCGTATAAATGGTTGGACACATACCTTCTCCGCAATAGCGTAGACCGTCTGTTGAGGGGGTCCACCAATGGTAAGAGGAATGACGCCAGCATCCACGACGCGCACGTTCGTCAGTCCATACACGCGAAGCCGGGAATCGACGACACCTAATCGGATCGACAAGTGTTAGGCACAGTCGCTACAAACGGGAGCTGACGCTCTGACCTCCCAAGTTCTTTGCTGCCATGGGTGTTGTGCCTGGAGTACTATGTCAACACATTGATCACTTTCTTAACAAGATATGTACCTAATGGGTGGTTAACAGACTGTTTGTTCGATGGGACGATGCGTTCGTATCGATCGTAAGCACCAACATCGCAGACAATGGGACCAGAGTACGGACCTGAACCGTGTCGAGCACGAATTGCGACCACTGGCTAGCGGTCTGAACCGTAGTGTTTGGTGTATTCCTCGACCGAATCTGGCTAACAAAAGGCTCCGAAGCGACCATGTTATCGAAGAACTGGGTTGCAGAAGTCAGAACCGTGAGATCTAGCTCATCTCAGCTTCTGCAATATACTGTAGCAGAATCTTACCCCAATCGAATGACATGTATTTGGGGTTGATTACAGGGGAAGTTTGTGGGTTCGAAGAGTTGATGTGCTAGCAATAGTTGAGTAGGCGCACTAGTCCAATCAATCTTGAAGTGGCCTTACAACGGATCCACGAGAAAGCTCATGCTAGATGGAGGGGTTAGTTATCTATTACGCACACATAGATTGGCGGGGACGAACCAAGTTCCAAACTGCCATGGTTCCATAGCCTTCATTGGGCTGCGCGGTGCTCACCACACCTCCACGCGACAGATAGGTAAACATGACGTATGGAATTCCAGAGTCTGCCATTTGTAGGGTAAGGTTGTATTGGGCAGCCTGCAGTGGCGTCAATGTCATGTTACTGAGAACACTGTTTAGATTGGTGCGTAGTGATGTGTAGTTGGCAGTGGACATCATGCTCTGAAGCGGCCAGGGGCCAATGACACTTGCGGTCCACGAGAATGCACCGGTCTGGGCCATATCACTGAACCTATGTCAGTAAACAGGGAACGGGTAAATAACGCACAGAAGAACTGACTAGAGCTCCTTCTGCTGGTTAAAGTAAGTTTTATTCCACGTAAGCCAATCTGTACCCCGATGTTAAACAGGAGATCGTATCCATCGAGCGGGTTTCTCACCAAGCGTCACTATACCTTCGCTGACGATGTAGTCTGTCGCAGTCAGGGGTTGGTCCTGCAGATTCTCACCAATCTGTGGGAAGTCTAGTACGACTGGCACGCCTGTATTTTGCGAAATCGTCGCGTTTCCAACACCGGAAAGCTCAAGAAGTTGGGGTGTTTTCAAGCTTCCTGATAAAGGTTTGCCACTCAGTTCATATGATCTCAGTCATTAACCTGGCACCTACCAGCAGACAGAATAACTTCCCGTGTCGCATTCACGACATAGGTCGTGCCATTGACGATGTACTCTACCCCTGTGGCTGTGATATTTCCACTTCCAAGAGTCGAGTTATCCCAGATGATTCGACTTGCAAGGGCGCCAGTCAACACGGACAAGTTTTCTCTTTCCCTCACCGTCGAGTTGTAATACGCTGGAGCAGCGTAGCTGCGCTTTCCAGTGGAAATGTCGACGGAGCTGTCAATCCCAGCAAGAGCAACGTATGCAGTGTCCCCATTGTCAGGGTTGTAATTGAGCGGGTAACCCAAGTTTGCAATAGTTTCACCCAAAAGAGTGTCGAGGGGAAGGAGATAAGTATTATAACGCGTTTGGACAGGCCCCTCGAAGCCTTGCACGGAAGCCAGGGGTCCAAAGTCGGCAGGTGTCGTTTCAAGAAGGAACTTTGCGCTGTAATAGGGAGAGGTCCAGTTTTCCACGCGCTCGAAATAGGGGAGAAGTGAACCGAAATTCCAGCCTTCGTTCCCAAACACTGTGGACCACGCGTCGTAGTCCGTGCTATGGCCACGTTGCCATACCATGGAATTGATGGCAGAAGAGCCACCCAAAACTTTGCCACTGCGGGAGGGCGTCAGTGGGCGAAATCAGAGCAGAGTGAATTCAGACTAACCGTGGGAAATGGATGGAACGACCGCCTAGTGTCGATTGAGGAACACTCACAAACCCCCAGTCGTAATTGGGGTTGCCATACGGGGTAGCATCTGGACTCTTCAAGTAGGTGTTGGCGCCGTATGGCATGTCAATGACAGGATCACCAGATTCATTGTATGATCCAGCATCAATAACTCCGACACGGAGCTGTTCGGCAGTCAGTCTGTTCGCGAGTACAAGACCTGCTGTTCCGCCTCCAACGATCACTATATCAAAGATGGACGCCGCGAAAGACTGTGGCGTCACAGTAGCTTGGGACATAACCATCCCGCCGAATGCGAATGCTGTAAGGGTGCGACACGACTTCATCTTGTGAAGTGCGCTGGAAAGTAGGGGAGGCGAGTGAAAATAATGAGGTTGAGGTTTAAGACTGTAACGCCTCGGGCACGGTCGGATAAGTTCCATTGGTGTCGTTTCATCGAATTCCTCCGTGGATTACTGTACGGTTTAGGAATCCGCCGGCCATATTACAACCGTGAATGAGGACTCACACTTAACCATGTCCATACTTTGCTCGGAAACACTGACTGACCTCATTCTCGACTAGGTCAAACACGGTGCTGGAAACAGTCAGACGGCACGCAACATTGACCTCGACTGTGCCGTCGTTGGCGTGGCCAAGTTTATCGATGGCAGTGTGGCCCGGCCGGACACCGGCGTCACCTGCAGGGATTTCGCAGGTACTGCGCACCAACAGGCAGCAGATGAGTTGGGTGTGCCGTTTATCGCGGGTAGTACCATCCCTTCGTACTAGTATCGTCCTGCATGTACTGTAAACATGGTTGCTGTATTTGGAGCCGTAACATCGGCGGGCGGTCGGAGCTCCCGTGATCGGAGCGAATCGGAGTCGGGTGCTGCCATCACACCACATCTTTGCTTTCATTATGTCATAACAACACCTTTTGGGTTGAGTCCTTATCAATGGGATGTATTCACCAACCTTTTGATCCGTATCGATCCATCATTGCCTCGAAAATTCCGCAGCTCCCGACGCCTGGAGCACGCTGGTGCGTGTCTTGCGGATTACCACGATGCCATCCAGGGCTAGAGATCCCAACTTTTAGATTCCCTCCGTAGTATTATCAACTTGGCATATCCACTTTCGACCTGAGCTTGAAGAAAAAGAAAAGTCATAGGGGCAGATAATACTCGGCGGCCCTTCCCGTCTTTCCCGTGCTGCGTGCTGCGTCGCTGAACTTGTGTCATATTATTTCTTTATTGCTGGTAATTCAGGAAGCGTCGTCGCAAACCGGTTGACCGAGGATCCGAGGGTCAATATTTGTCCTCCTCATGGAAGGCGGACATCTCGGCCAAGTGAACACTGCAGTCGTAGATGGACGCCACTTGGATAGCCGGTGGAAAGACCCCGCTCAATCATGATATGTCCCTGTTTCGCTCATGGCGACCACGCTCTACAGCACGCCATTCGACCGGAACATAACTACGACCCCACAAAAAGGTCCTGCGAACAAAACGCTGCACTATGTCCGTGGAAGGGGTCTTGGTGAGTCTACCACCGTCAGTAAGTTGATCTCGCTTCGTGGTCTCATATCTAGTAACATCTGTCCGTGTGTCAGACCTGCTTACCTTTACGAGGGGCTCAACCAACGATGACAGTTGGGGTTGGAAAAACATGTTGCCTTGCATGCAGAAAGTACGCGGGGGCTCGCTTCCCGTCGTGAAAATTCGCCTACGTGGTTGAAGTTGGAGGGCCTCACCCCTTCGACCATGACATATCAGAACAGATAGACACGCCTGCACGTGGAGCCAACAGGCCGCTCTCCATATCTTTACCTAATTACGCCCATGCACTCCTGCTAGCAGAGACCTCATCATGAAAGCGATGCAAGATATGCCTGAGTGGTTTCCGTCCCAGAAAGATATGAACACGGGGAACTCTCTTCCCTTCGGTAAGGTCACTTGCATTTGTTTCCACTGTTACCGACATAAGTTAGGTTACAACCAAGCGACAATCAACCATCGCATTCGGGACAACGCGTCAATGGCTCATGTCCGTCCAGCACTTTCAAGAGGGGAATTTAGATGCCTTGCTGAATAGCCAAGCGCTTAAACTCCATCACAGAGCACGTCCGAGAATCCCCATCGTTGCGTACTGTTGAGTTGGCTGATTATCCAAAAGGTAGATATCGTTTTCGCACCTGTTATTCCGATGATGAAGATACCGAAGCCCGATGACAGCCAAGTTAGAAGTTCTCCTTAGTTGTGGTTCCATCCAAACCGATATGTTCGCGCAGAGGCGCTAGAGGAATGGAAGTGGAGTCGTACAGGCATCATGGGGCACTCCCTGTCCAGCGAAACAGGCTTAACTGATGCGGCTCCCTGACGACTCTTCCATATTTAGCTCCATCACAGACCCCTCCGCGGGACCCAGGAGTCCTCATTTCGCGATGATATTGACTATTAGTGAAATACACCACTGTGTCATCGCAGTGCTGACACGTTTGGACAGCCTACCTTCGTCACTGCTGACCTATCCCATGGGACTTCAAAGGGTTTCCTCACTGCTTCTAACATCCCGTACGTACCTTGCGAATCAATAATCTTACTAGCCTCCATTGACCACTAACCACATCAATAAGGCGGATCAATCCCACTCACTAGCGCCGATCCATGGATTCAACCTGCCATCGAACTCAACATGCTCGGCACGGATTTCGATATATACTGTATGCGCGAAGTTGTCGAGAGTCTTGGGAGGGCTTCCCTCCCTAGAGGAGAGTTACTGTGTGAAGAGAGACGCACCTGGGCTGTCATGCCTGTTTGCTGCGTCCGTCAGATGCCCCTCTCCTAAGATCAGGGCCGCGTACAGTACGCGCATGGACAGGTAAAGTGGCGGTAGGGTGCGGGCTCGAGCCTGCGAAAGCTCTCGTCAGGGGAGCTTGACCGCTACCCTGACCGCCGCCCTTCCAGGGCCGTTTAGGGAACTACCAAATATGTATAACAGCCAGAGGGAGTAGGCCAAGGTGTGCGCGCGCGACCCAGCGAGAGACTGGTGGCATAGATATGGGAGAACGCGGGTGGGGAGGCTTCTTGTTGGCAAGAGACCAGCTAGCGCTCCCGCGGGCCAGCGGGCATACTAGGGGGGCCCTTTCGGGCACCCGCTGCGCTTCATCGTTCCCGTGCGGTACCACACCAGAACTAGCTGGTGTATATTTCTCTCTTCGCCATCCACGAAGGGATTCGATGAAGCGACACTAACAAGATATCTCGCGAGTTCCTTCGTTGGCCCTCGCTCAATTCGTCGCGTGGCCCTATGGAGGTTCGTTTTGTATGAGTGGCGTCGTCAGCTGGTTCATGCACATGGAACGCACGGGATTATCGGATGACACGACTGACAAGGAACTTGAAGGGTACATCCGTGTGCGGACGGGAACGATTCACCATACGGTTGGTACGGCGAGCATGTCCAGCTGGAATGCTCAGGGAAGCGCCGCCAACCCCGATCTATCCGTCAAGGGAACAATGAGCTGCGAATCATCGATGCGTCCGTTCTGTGAGTCTCGTATCCGTCTAATGCTTTGTATGGCCTGACACATGCGGGTGGAAGCCATTCGTGACTGCAGCACATACAATGGCCCCGACGTACATCGTTGCCGAGCGTGATGCGGGCATTATCAAGAATGCCCGAAACCAGAAACTCGATACGCCTGAACGCAGCGTACAACAGCAGGGTCTTGTTTTGGTACCTCCTATAGGGGCATTGACGTCACTACTCCAACACCCGCTTGTAGAACATCTAATCAAGTCTGATCTCGACCAACTACAGAGGAATGTCTGCGTTGCGCCCTCTAGCTCAGTCAATACGTCTGCTTCGGTCCCCTGTTGGCGTTAACTTACTTACCGGGGCAAGATTCATGACGACTAGCCTCCGTACGCAAGCTTCACAACCACAGACTCTCATCCAGGACAAAGAAACAGGGTTTGGCTTCGTTCGCTCGAACCCGCGCACCCAGAAGCCCCGCAAACTTGGTGTGACTGAAATACGTGGTCCGTACTATACAGCGTACGGGAAGCGACACCTTCAGGACGTCCTCGAGACGATGGGCTACCACATCGACGGATTCAAGTTCGCAGGGGGCTCATTTGCGCTCTTTCCTGAACGAACTGTGATGGAGATGATCGAACTCGCGCACGAGTATGACGTTTATGTCTCAACTGTACGTCCAACGGGGGTTCATCCTTGGGCTGACGAGTACGCTCATATACATCGGCTCTGGTCTGCTTTCAGGGTGGATGGATGGAACATGTATTGACACACGCAAATGTCACCACTGTGGTCGACCGCTACCTGAAGAAATGCAAAGACATTGGGTAAGCACGCCGTCACGCTTGTCCAACCCAGACACGTACGACAGAACTCAAATACACGGATTCCCACAGCTTCGACGTCATAGAGCTCTCAGCGGGCTTTCTCTCCTTCCCGTCAGATGACTGGTTGCGACTGATCGAGAAAGTGCAGAGTCACGGGTTGATACCCAAACCCGAACTTGGAATCCAGTTTGGCGCGGGTGGAGACACGGACGTCGCACAGCTTGAATCGACGGGCACCAGCGACCCGTCCAAGATTGTGAGCCTTGGAAAGAAATTCTTAGACGCTGGCGTGGAGCGCCTCACGATCGAGAGTGAGGGGATCACGGAGAACGTGCGGGCCCCGCGTACGGACGTCATCCAGGCGATCCTCAAGGAACTTCCGATGGAGCGTGTCATGTTCGAGGCAGCCGATCCAAAGGTGTTCAACTGGTACATTCGGGAGTTTGGAGTCGACGTCAATCTGTTCGTGGATCATAGCCAAATCGTGCAGTTGTCGTGCTTGAGGAGCGGGACGTGGGGTATGGCGGACACGTTTGGAAAGATTGTCAGTTATCGCGAGTAACTTATTGGACATTGCTCTATGTGCAAATAATGTATGAACTAGGCGACAAGGGGTGGCGATGCAAGAAAGGAGAAGATGCCCAGAAGCGCAAGGTTTGCTGGATCCGGACCGGGAGTGACTCCAGCGAGCTCGGCTTGCGCGCCGGGAAGCCAGGCGGTGACGGACGAGAGGGACCCCAAGAAGAAGGCGGTGCCAGAAGATAGAAGATCCGTGACAGCCGCATTTGTGCCGATGGCCTTTTGGTCAACCCGCTGAGGAACGCGCCAGCCTTTCCTGTTTCCAACCACACACAGCACTGGGTTCAGTGACCTAAGACTGGGTCCTAGGCTTCAACACAACAGGGCTTTTACAGCCATGTCGTTGCGATACGAGGCTTTCACTGTGGCCGCCCTACATTCGGCATCATGGCATGACACTGGTGAAACCGCCCCAATGAAGTTGCTACTATGGTCTGGCGCTTGCTGCTCAGCCATAAGACTCCCACACTATTGGTCTTCCTAAACACTTTGTACTCCGGGCGCCTGACCATTTGCTGTAGACAATCCGTTGGAGCCGGAGGTCCGCATGCATGGAGACGGACTCTGATTCGTCCCCGTAGGACAGTTTGCTCTGAGAACGGAGCTGAGCTGTGCTCCAGGCCTCGCAGCCACACTGCCCACTGCGTGACTGATTGTCAATGCTTGCCGAGCGCTCGTATGGAGCGATCAAGTCACCGATATCTTATTTAAATCCACCGACCGTCGTCCTAAACCTCACGAGCTGCATACCCAAGGTTTGGATCACTTACGATGTTGCACGACAAATTCAGGACACGCACCCCTCCGCCGGAGACCCCAAGCGCTTCAAACGACACCAAATTGCCTTATGAAGAGTTTATGCTTGGTATATGGCGCGTCCTGGTAGTGAAGGATTCACGTTTTTCCATGCTCAACTTCCGATGGGAGAACCTCTCCTCAACTTTTTCGCTCCTCTGGCGTGCTCTCTATGACGTCTACACCATCAGCCCTCGATTGTTTGCACTTAGCATTCTAGCACAGTTCTGGTCTGCGATCGAGGGGCCACTCTCGCTCTATTTCTCCAATACCTTGTTTTTCTTTGTGAGTGCATCAACCTCTCCGAGGTTGGTACTAACTGCTGTGTTGCTAGATCGAGAAGAAGATTTCAGGAGGCATCGCTGATGATCAGATACCCTTTGATTTTTACATGGCAGTGGCATCCAGAGCTGCTTGCTCTGTATTGAGTGCCTATATGAGATGGTTATCGTAAGTTAACGAAACCGTTTGCAAATATGAATTCACCTGGCGTTCATTTTTCACAGGAAACGAAGCAAACAAGCTTATTCCTCACGTATCAAATATGAATTCGAGGCTCGTGTTTTCTCCGGTGAGCCGGAACTACTCTGATTTCCAATGTATCTGGTGCCAATTGGGATAATTCTAGCCATGTTGGCTCTCGACCTACCAACTTCTCAGGGCGAGTGTCTATTCCATCATCCAGTGCCAATCTGGGGCTCACGTTCTCCTAGACCAAGCCACATCCATCATTGACACTGATGATGTGTACCAATGCTTGGAGAGGGGAATCGCGATCATGCATGACGCGATATCTTTCCTTTTGCACCTCCGTCTCTTTGCACATGTCGTTGGGACTAGTCTCAGAGATGGAGGACCTGTATTTCTTGCTCTTTGCATGCTGCCCCCTTTTATGAGACACTTTATGTCTATGTCGAGTAACCTCTGGACAAAAGGTGCGATACTTGATGTGAATTAGAATTCCCCTCTGACTAGCCATTTTGCGTTGTGGGGGTTAGCCTATTTGGTCGAAGCGACGAATAAGTTTTACATTCGCAAGTCTGCCCTGGAAATGTTTGCTTGGGATGGTCTGAAACAAGAGGTCGTGGCAGGAGGTATAAATAACTCCTTGTTGAATGGTAGTTTTCCGGCTTTGGCAGCTTGCCCACAACTGACATGACCTTTCTTCGACGCATATCAGAGTATCGCAAGGCGAAAGACGGCCTCGGAGATACCCCTGACATTGCACCTGAATTGCTGTACGCACAACAGCACGAAGCATTATTCGATATCATCATGACCCTCTGTTCAGATGGTCCGACAGTAATGTCGCATTCCACCGTCATCTACACAATACTAACTGTTGGTTAGCTTTACATTGCTTTCCTGGCGCTCACCAATCCTTCGAAGTTGTCCATGACCCAGCTTGCTGTCCTGGACCAAGTCGCCACTTCCTTGTGCTATACTCTCACATCTATAGCATGGGATATCGACGTTTGGCCAGGCTCTTTTTCCCGAATGAGGAACGTGTATACTGCCCTTGAGACTAAGAATAAGATGAAAGACGGTGAAACACCGTTCCCGCGTCCAGGATACGAGGGTAGTGCAGGAATGGGCATTGAGTTACGGTAGGCAGATCACGTCCGCAATACCCTGCATGAAAACTCACATGTGCACTCTAGAGACGTATCATTCTCATATCCCAACAGCAAATCCGAACGCGCATCCCTCTCTAGTGTTTCTTTCACCATCCAGCCGGGACAGCTTGTCGTCGTCGTCGGCACCAACGGAAGTGGAAAATCGACCATCATCAAGCTATTGAGCCGATTTTACGAACCCACCTCGGGCAGCATTCTAATAGATGGAATATCGGTTGAAGAGTACAACATGGCTGAGCTGCGAAAGGGTATTGCAATGCTCACGCAAGAGCACCAGCTCTTTCCTCTGTCCGTCGAAGAAAACATCAAACTTGGCTCGTCAAGGGCAGAAGCAATGGATGACCCGCCAAAGATCGAGGAGGCTGTGTTGGCTGCTGGTGCGGAAGGCATCATAAATGGTTTCTCGGATGGATATGACACGGTGCTGGAGCCTGTCGCGACTGGCTATCTCAGCTACACAGGTAAGGAAAACAAAGAATTGGAAGCTATCCAAAAGAAGTTGGAGAAACCAGCAAGTGTTTCGGGTGAGTGACTCCACGTTAACTTACCCGTCGATTTGCTTTCGGCATGTTCAACCCGCGATTCCACAGGGGGAGAGAAACAAAAGCTCGTTGCGTATGTCTGATCACAAACGTCTTCGTATCACGACGGTATCTGATCGGTATTACGCTTAGTGCACGCACGTTCATGCGCCTTTTTACTTCTCCCACAAAGCTCGTTACTATCGACGAGCCCAGCTCAGCCCTCGATCCCGAGGCAGAATACCGGCTCTTTGCCAACCTCCGGAAAGAAAGAAAAGGCAGAACGATGATCTTCGTGACGCATCGGTTCGGACACTTGACGAAACACGCGGACCTGATCATGTACGTCTTCGTTGCCGTCTTGCCACGCCATACATGTCATGGGGGTTCGTGTATCGTGACGAGTGCTGATGTTGATGATGTTTTTTTTTTTGACTCTAGTTGCATTAAAGAAGGGGCCGTCGTCGAGACTGGTACCCATGCGGATTTGATGTCAAAAGAAGGGGAATATGCATGTTTGTACAACATACAGGCTCAGGCATTCGCGACCACGTGAGCAAAGAGAGCGACAAGGATCTTCACGTATTTCAAGTTTAAACCTGATTTAACGAGACTACTCTAGCCTTTGTGGATTATTGATGTATTGGTAGTCGTTCTTAATGAAGTACTCTCACCGCTCTACTAACCCTGAGCATGCTGGCTTGAGAACAGCAACGTACCCGGACATCCAATAGTTTATGTTGGATGTCAGCATTGAGGATGAAGTACTATTAACGACCATGTCATCTGAGCATTGGAACAGGTTTCGGTTGATTCTAGGCGTGTCTGTATGCAACGTTGGGAGACTTTGGTCAAGTGCGCGATGCCCAACGAGTCAACTTGAAAGTCAAAGAAGTAGGTCTTGTGACGGCTCCTAGTGTTACATGAAAAACTATGACTCGCACTGCCTGCACGTCCTACTGCAACGGAGGAAGTTCAAGCTCGAGAGCTCGGAGAGTGCAGAGAGAATTGATGATTGTCCAATTGCACGAAGCCAGGGTGCAGAACGACAATTAGACTACAAAGGTCATGCTCGATGAAGATGGGATATAATATGGTAGCGTCTAAAGGTCCAAATTTACTGTACGTCGACCGTACGAATGCTGTCCATCAATTCAGTCAACGACGTCTCCTCACGCACTCGAACCATGATCAAACTATCCGTCGCAACCCGTCTGTATTGCGCGCGCGCCAGCGGGGCAAGCAACAGTGCCCCAAACGACTGCCTGAGCCGGACGACGAGCCGCAGTGCGCACGTGCTATCATCAAACAGAGCAGTGCCGCACGAAAAGTCCTCGTCGAGGAGGGGACTGATCCAGGGATTGATGAGAAGTAAGCCTCGCATCCCAGATAACTTGTCCGTGGTCTTGATCTCGACATCCCCGAGCATGGGTGACGTCGCACGATAAACAGGGAGGTCAGAGTCGGGATCAGAGCCAGAGCCAGGGACAAGGTCAGCAAGGGGGAATACGATCCCAGGAAGTCGGAGTCGACCAGCGACGAGCGACAGTGGGGGGAGATGGTAGAGCCGCTCGTACAGCGCTACAGTCAGGGAAAGATCAGGCAAGGATGAGCGTAACGCCGTCACCATGCCATCCATCTCAGCTATCTCAATTAATCCTGGAGCATGCGGTGGCACGATTTGGTTGTAGACAGTCAGATCCGCGGGGAGGTAGCTGTGCTGACTACTCGAGTCCCTCCCAGTCCAGGCAAGAAGTGTCACATTATCCGAACGGGTCAGGATGTGCTCCAGCAGACGACCGACTGCCTGATTGCCCTCCCCATACATCACCGGGATCGCAACATTGAAGATCCCGAACAATGAGTATGCGATATCCTCTTCACGCGTCGTTTGACGCATGGAAGCCAGGTAGAGCTTCTCGCGGGCCCTGTCTAAACCTGGTTGAAGCGTGGCCAACTCCTGTGTGGCAAAATTCGTTGCCTGTTCCATCTCCGAAAGGATGATAGGTGATTCCTTGTGGTTGAATATGTCCAACCCAAGGTATGGCTTCCAGTCCTCGGTGTAAAACTGGACGACCTCGGAAGCAATGTATTCTTGGTATGTCCATCCACGAGTGTTCCAGATGCTCCTCCAGAGACAGCCAAACTCCTGCAACTCCGACAGGATACCAAGAAGGTGGACGATCGTGAGAGACGATCCACGATACCACCTGAACATTGCGAACAGGGATTCTTGCAGGACTCCCTTGTCGAGTTGATTCACGCAACACGTGTCGCTCCATGCCCACTCGAACCGAAGGGTGCGCACGAGGTTGCAGAAATCTTGCAGCTTGCTGTTCTCGGTAGACGCTGGTAGCGCGTAGATCGAAACTTTCTCGACCATCTGGAACGTCGGTTCGTTGGGCTGCCACTTGTGCGACAGCATCACATATCTGTAGAACTTCTTCACTTCTCTCCGAATACGTGCTTTGTCGACGTGAGTAGTCATTGAAGACCGCAGCTCGTCATAGATCGGGAGCTCCGCGAAAGCAGCAGCTTGCTTGGTTTTGTCGTAAAGATGGCCCGTAGTGGTGTCGATGAGCACACGTGGCATGTGGCGGATGGTCTGCTCGACCACCTTCTGAATCGTGGGAGTGACATCAAAATACCGATCACGAAGCTCTGACCACAGCTAATCAAAACTCATTGTTGTCTGCAATATTGACAGAATGGCTTACTGCGAATTTGGGGATCGGAAGATTGCTCGAGCTTTGAGAGCATCGTCCTGAATACCTCAAACGCTTCGCCATGACGCCCCATGTTGTGTAATGCAGCATGCCTCCCCTCGTACCCTCTGTGGGATGATGGATCGACCTCGATAACCTGGATGATATGATCATCAATCTACCATTTGATGCGACGCGAAATACAACCCATACCTCATTGCTGCGCTTAAAGAGAATATGGTTGAGGTTCGTCGGATCAAGTGACAGTGCGGCCGAGTAGTATTTGATAGCCTCGTCGTGCTTCTTATAGTCCCTCGCGGTGTCGCCAAGCTTCTCTAGCTTCTCGACGCAACGTCCTTGAAAATCTACACGAAGTGTCTGCATTAGCCGACACTACGTCGTGGTTATAACCACCCACCGTGTTCCCATTCCACTCGCTCGTCGTGTATAGTCGTCTCCTCTGGTAGCACGTTGCGCAACTGTCGGAAACACTCGACTGCTTCCGTGAAGCGACCATCCCCTTCCAGAATGTCGCAAATAACGCGGTAAACGACAAATCTCGGAACCTTGAACTAAACCGAACGTATGTCACTATCCACATGCGAGCTTATCACGGATAGCATACCTTGAGCGCAACACTCAATGCTTCATCCGCTGAGCCACGGGTCAACATTGCGCCCGCCCACTTCATCAGTACAGCATTCGGGGTTAAGGGACTGAGCGACAACGCAGTAGAATAAGCTGCAACTGCTTCGTCGGGTTTCCTGGCATTCGATGCCTCATCTCCAAGTCTCTCCAGCGTCGTGACGCATCGGTCCGTAAACTCTGATGGGAGTAATCAATTATTCTATACTAATCCACGACGCCGAAACTCACCGGCGAGCCAGTCGATGATGAACTTGTTTGCTCTTACATCCTCGTT